>VXBJ01004660.1:118052-152904 GCA_013400055.1 Nycticryphes semicollaris | reverse complement strand
AGGGAGGGGAGCACCAGAAGAAAGGCTCAGCCTTTCTCCTCCGCTGCGGCCGGGCGAGGGCTGAATTCGTGCCTTCCTGAGCAGCTGTATGGAAATAATTCCCATTGGAGGCAATTGTTTCCCCTGCAAGAAGGAGGGGGTGGCGGGTGTCCAGTGAGCGAGGGTCTCTGAGGGCTTCCAAGGGCAGGAGCATCCTCTCAGGGTGCAGGGGGAGAGGAGCCGAGTCCCTGCTTCAGCTCCTCATCTCCCAGCAAGGGCCACAGGACACATTGCCCCCGTTGGATGAGAGAAGGTGCCCTGTGGTGCCCCCATCTCTCACACTGGTCCTCAGCAACCCCCCTCTTGCCCCTCTTTCCCCACGGGGCTGCATCCTGGACACGTGCTGCTGTGGGCTCTGCCAGGAGGTGCTGGGAGAGGGATGCCCAGTGATGATGGGGGGGGCAAAGCCCACTGCCCTCACTCCTGCTATCTCTGCTGCCTCGGTAGTGGGACCCCCACCAGCACCGCCGGCTCGGGGGGCTACCAGCCATTAGTTATTCCAGCCACGTCCTTCCCAGAAGCGGCCGGGCCGCAGCCGGAGCCCCGAAGTGGCTCCAATCGGTGGCTTTGAGGGACGCCAGGCGCAGGTCTGGCGCTGCCGCCGGCTCGGGGAGCAGATTGCCAGACAAAGGGCTGGGGACAAAGGCCCGGCTGCCTCGTGCCCTGGGAAGGGGCGCAGGCGCGTGCGGGGCGCCAGTGCCTGGGGTCTGCCTCTGGTCCCCAACCCCTTGTCCCCATCATGTCCCAGTGCCCACCTGGCCCCCACCCTGGCTGGCACGGCTAGGGTGCAGTTGGGTACCAGTTGGCACAGCCCTGGCACTGGTCCCATGCCACCCCCCCACCCAGCGCTGTGCCTGGTACCGTTCCAGGTGCGGGGCTGTGCTGTGGCTCCTCTCTGCAACCCCAGTCCTGACTGTCTTGGGGTGCAGCAGGGCTGGGATGGGGTGCAGTAGGGGCACAGGGAAGGAGCAGAAAGCGTGGATGGGGCCCCAGCAGAAAATGGCAAACAATGGGCAGGTCCCTCCATTCCCACCGTGTTCCAGTTTCCCCAGCTGCTACTGGGGGCCTTGTGAAAGCCCCTTCCCTCTGTCCCCCCCTGCCGTCCCTCTCTCCATGGCCAGGGCACGGCAGGCTCCTGCACAGCCCTGCTGGAGGGACCTTTGTCCCCACTCCCCGCAGATGGCTGCAAACTCACCATCCTGGGGGCAGCTGCTGCCTCCACCACGGCATGAGGTCAGGAACATCACCGGCACCACAGGGCGCAGCTGAGACTGTGCCCACCCGTGGGGTTCTGGGGAGGGGGGGGGGAGGTGGGCTTGTGCCATGATGCCAAATGGCACCAGATCCCTCAGGGGAAGAGATGGGATGTGGCCCCAGTCGAGCGGTACCCAGGTGGGGGGGCACTGGCAAAGGCAGCCCCTCCCTGAGGGGGGGCACAGGCACCAGGGAGGCTGAGGTTTGTGCAAAGACCTTCTATTGCTTTGAACGCAACGGGGACACTCTGTGCGTGCCCGCACTGGGGACAAAGCCACGGAGTTGTTCCCGCCCGGGGACCCGGCAGAGCCCAGCGGGGAGACGTGCCTGCAGCCACCCCGGTTCCAGCACTGCTTCCCAACCCCTCTGCCCTCACTGGTTTTGGGGGTGCGTGCTGTCAAGATGGTCTGTCCAAGGGTGCCTGTCCACCTCATGCTGGGCACTGCAGGCTGCAGTAGTCGGCAGATTTGAAGAAGCCGTAGATGTTGACGAGGGGGAACATGATCACGGCTCCCAGGAGGGAGCCCAGCTGCTCCACCACCCCGTACAACACCAGCGCGCTGTGACTTCGGCCCCGCAGGATCACCCCAGCCATCACCTTCACGTAGGAGAGTGTCCCGGTGAAGAGCACCCAGGAGAGGACCTGGCAGCGCAGGGAGGAGAGCCGTCAGCAGAGCTTGGGGGTAGGGATGGGGGACATTGTGGTGAGGCTGGAGCCGGGGGTGGCTCTGGTGACCTCTCCAGGCAAGAGGGAGCCCATGACTTACAATAGTGGCATCGCCCCACTTGGACTGCTGGAGGATTGGGCAGGGGCTCATCACCGCGATAGCCATGTTGTAGGCACCAAAGCCTGTCCCCACTGTGGTGAGAGTGCTCAGGAGGGCCAAGGACCTGCAAGGGACATGCGGGTGACATCAGGGAGTGCTGCCAGCCTGGCTGCTCAGCTGGCTGAGCAGCACAGACCTGTGGCATGGGCTGACCAGCTCTGGGCTGACCCCATCCTCCTTTCCTGGGGTATCTCTGCTGCCAGGGCTTGGGCACCCTGAAAACCTTCTCCCACCCAGTGTCTTTTCCCTTCACCCCATTGCAAACCAGGGGCTGTTCCTGGGGCAAGTGTCCCCAAGGTGCACCCCATTGCAATGCCCAGAGCCCCACTACCTACCTGTTGGGCAGGACCATGGCCACGATGCAGGCGAGGGGGTTGGCCATGGAGCTGAGCGTGGCCGCAAGGTGGTAGGCGGTGTTGCCGTAGGGTAGGCAGGAGTAGGACTGCACAGATGGCAGGACCCCGTTCATCAGAGCGCTCACCCAAGTGATGAGGAGGTAGATGAAGGTGAGCTTGGCCAGGGAGTATGAGACCTTCTTTGGCAGGATGTCCCCAGGCTCCTTGGCATCTTTTGGGCACGGGCAGCCTCCACTCAGCTGTGAGCCAGCTCCCTCATTAGGAAGCTGGTCAAATGAGCTCAACACGATGTTGCTGGGACATAGCTGTTGATGGGAGAGCTCCCACATCTTGGGCTGCCTGGTGAGGAAGAAGAAGGACAGCAAGCAGGCCAGCATCATCACAGTCATTAGGAGGAAGAAGACAAGGGTGGAGAAGTTGGCTGGGAGGTAGCGTGTCTCCAGCTGGTAGATGGTGCTCTCCACGGTCTCATTGCCAGTGGTGGTGTTGACTGTGTGGGACTCGTTGAAGCAGCTGGAGATGCCGGAGCCCTGGCCCAGGGTGATGAGAGCAGGGATCAGCCCGCTGAGCCCTTCGCCTATGAAGAAGGTGGTCAAGTACTGGGGCTGCAGCTGCATCATGAAGGGCAGGAAGGTGACAGAGGAGGTACAGTCCACCAGGGCCAGGAAGAAGGTGAGGACCAGGAAGGCAATGCTGTGGGACCTCCCAGCGATGTAGGATGTGTGATTCCAGAGGAAGGCCAGGAGCAAGCAGGCCATGACACCAATAGACACGACCACGTAGATAACAGCTGTCTCCTTCAGCAAGCCAGGCCGAAAGTGGTGCATGAGGCTGACGAAGAGTGGCCCCACATTGGCCATCTGGATGATGATGGTGATGTAGGAGGGCAGATCCCACTGCTCCGGCAGCACTGTCACCAGCAGCGGCAGCTCAACCCACAGCCCGTTGACAGCCACCCAGGAGCCCATGCCGAAGGTGCAGGCGAGGAGATGGGTGAGCAGCGCCATGGCTCGGGGCTGAGTGCCTGATCCCCAACGTGACTCTGTTGCGCTGTGGGGAGAAGCTTAGATCAGTGGTGAGGTGGAACCCGGTCCCCTCGAACCCTGACTCTGGTGTCTCCCGACCTCTGCCTGCATTCCCCCTCCTTCAGGCGGGCAGGCAGGTGGAGTGGCTCCTCTCCCACACGTCACAGGAGTGTGGAACTTGCAGAGCAGCACGTCCTCCCCACAGCCCAACCCGTCCCATGCCCCACTTTGGCTACTGTTCTCCGCAGGTGATGACACTGTGTGCCCTCCTTGCACTGGGTGCGGGACCTGCTCGGCTCCACCTGGGCCCTGTCCTGCAGAGCTGGAGCTCGGCAGCACCAGACACAGAGCTGGGACGGGATCCGGCAGGTCATTGAACCTGCTCCAGCCCACGGCACAGCCTGGCACAGCACAGCCGGGGCCGCGGGGTGAAGATGGCTCTCACCTGGGGGCCGAGAGGCCTGGGCAACCGCTCTGCTGGCAATGGAGGCTCCGTACCCCTCACCGCATCTGCAGGACAGGGCAAAGCAGCTGCCCTGTCTCCTCCCAGCTGGGTTCTGTGCAATCCCAGCAGGCTCCAGAGGCCGCAGGGAGAAGGGCCCCAGTAGCCCCACCTGCAAACCAGCCTCGGCTCATACCACCGGTCTGAGTCAGATGGGATCCGGCCGCATCCCCTGCCCAGCCCGGGCACCTGCTCCCTTCCTGCTCCCGGGAAGGAGGACCCCCCACGTCCCACGTCCCTGCGTCCCCGTGTCCCTGCAGTCCAGCAGAGACGGGCTCCGGGCCATCCGCCGCAGCACAGAGCCCGCTGGAGGAAACTCACGTCTCCTGGGGCTGAGCCCGCCGGGTGCAACAACCCACCCATGGCTACGGCCCCGCCGTTGGGCTCTCTGGTAGGAAGCAGGAGCCAGGAAGGCTCCCAGTCTGACCGGTTCCTCAGCAATCTCCCAAGGGGGAACTCACTGCGCTTTGGGGACCCGGCAGCAGCACGCGGGCGGGAGCCAGTCCTGGCTGCCAGGGCAGTGACGTGAGGCCAGCACGTCACCACCTCCGGATGCAGACGGGTGACGGCCTGGCCCTGCTCTGCTCCTCGTCCTGCTCTCAGCTGGCAGAGTCCCTGGGTCGGGGGGCGGCCGGGAGAGGGGGGGGAACACCCCACATCTTCCTGCCACATGCTCGGCAGCGGGGTCCAAGGCTGCATTTTAGGGCTCCTGTCCTGGGTGGGCGGATCCCAGAACGTCCCTGGGGGACACATGAGCTGCAGGGATGGTTGGCTGCCAGCACAGGGTGTGATGAGATAAAAGCGATAAGAAAGCGGAGGGAAACGCTTTGAAGTCTTTGGCGGGATGAGCGGGGAGGGGGGTGTCTCACTCCCAAGAGGACCTTTGTGGCCAAAAGGGACAAGTGCACGGACCAGCTCCAGCTCCAGCCACCCCCCTCCCACCCCCCACCATGATTGGGGGTCAGCCTGGGCACAGGGGCACAGCCAGAGGGGTCATGGGCTCAGGCCCCCCAGCTTGTACCTTCCCTCCCAGTGGGTCCCCATTTTTCGCCAGTGCATGCCCCATCCCTGGGTGGGTACAGGACTGGCTGTGAGGTCCTTCTCCCCTCTCCCCACCACCGATCCCAGCTCATCCCGTGCAGCCTGACCCTGGGCGCTGGGTGAGGCTCTTCAGTTCCACACTTTGTGTCAGTGGCCAAAGTCCAACTGTGCCATCTCCAGTTTCCGACCCCCTCCTGCTCTCTCCCTGGCAGCCCAGGGACAGCCCGGCCCCTACCCTGCCCTGCCCTGGGGGCCACTGCTGCCCTTCGTCCCCACTTACCGCTGGTGACATGGACAGCCCCATGCCTGCTCCCTGCCTGGCCACAGCACAGGGTGCTGGCTGCGGTGTTGCTGCTATCCTGGTGCACCCCAGCTTGGCTGGATGCCCGTGATTATTCTTAGCGGTGTCCTGTGCTTTGCACTTGTCCCCTGATGCAGCCGAACTGCATCCCACCTATTTCACGTGTGAATGTCACCCAGTGACAGTGCCTCTCCCTACCAGGGATGTTTGGAGGGTCACAGGCTGGGACAGGGACCTCAGGAGCCCCTGGGTGTGGTTGCTGTGCTACCTTGAGTGAACTGCCTGGGCACCTCTGACCCCCAAGTGAGATGGCACCAGGTGATCAGCTGAGGGGTTAGACAGAGGATGAGCCCCTTGCACTAACTGGGAGGTGACACGGGTGAGGGGACAGAGACCAGGTCACCCCAAGCAGCACAATCCCCCCTTTCCTTATCCCATTCCAGCACCCACCACCCTGGGATGCCTCACAGCGGCTCTTCCCCCAGCACCCAGAGGGTGTCACTGGAAGAGCGAGCTGTAGCCCTGCAGGACCTCGGACTGCCTTCTCCAGGCCCTGCCCTCCTGCCTGCCTGCCTGCCTGCCCTGCCTGTGCCCTGCACCTCTGGGGGCTACAGCTGGCTCCTGTCCCCTACCCTGCTGCTGGCTCCATCCCTGCCCCAACCACAGGGCTGCAGCAGGGACAATCATAGAATAGTTTGGGTTGCAAGGGACCTTAAAGACTGTCTAGTTCCAACCTCTCTGTCATGGGCAGGCACAAGGCCCATTAGATCTCCCACTCCCGGGATGGGGGAGAGAATGGGAAGGGTAAAAGGGAGAAAATTGGGCGTTAAGATAAAGACAGTTTCATAGGGAAAGCAAACGCTGTGTGCACTAGCAAAGCAAAATCAGGCATTCCTTCAGTTCTGCCCCAAAACAAAAGAGCTCCAGCACATGGAACAGTGAATTGGGAAGGCAAATGCCATCATTCTGAATATAGCTCCTTCTTTCTTCTTCCCTTGTCTTTATTGCTGAACAGGATGTCCTACCGATGGGATATCCCTTGGTCAGTGGGGTCCCATTTGTGTCCCCTCCCAGCTCCAGTGGGATGATGTGAGGAGCAGAAAAGGCCTCAGCATTGAGTAAGCACCACTGAGTGATAACTAAAACATCCCTGGCTTATCATTGTTTTCAGCACAAATCCAAAGCAGCCCCAAACCAGCTTGTATGGAGAAAATTATCTCTATCCCAGCCAAAACCAGTACTTGTTCCCAAGGGAACCTGGGTGGAGACAGGAGGGGGGCAAGTCCAAGAGGTTGGGAGAAAACAGTCACAGGGGGCTCAGGCTGGCTCTGGAGCAGCTGAGGTCCCTGTTTGTCCACGGGGATGTGGATGGGGAAGGGGAAAGAGAGAAGATGGGGAAGGGACAGCAATTTTCCTGTGTTTAATTTGGCAGCACAAAGGAGCAGCACAGCCTGCGGTGAAACCCTTCCGAAGGTCAAATGGCTGTAGTGCAGGGGAACCTGAGAGGGTGCTGGGTGCGGGACCCCTACGCCACCCCTTCACGCTCCTCACCCAAATCCATCCGACACATGCTGCCTGCAGGGTGTGAGATGTCTGTGCCTCCTCCACCCCTTCCCCGCGCTGCAGCTGAGCCCCCAGCCCCTCTGCACCCCCGGCAGATGCGAGTGAAGGCCCCAGAGGCAGATGGCAACATTTGGTAGCTGAGGGGTCTCCAACTGCAGGACTTTGCCAGGATCCAGTGACTGGATGGCTGGGAAGCCCCCTCCCCACCCAGCCAGGGCTGGGGACCCATCTCCAGTGTAGGACAGAGTGGGCAGCAGGAGTCCCTGGGGTGGGCATTGTGCCTGTGCCATGGGTTTGCCTGGATGGTGGGAGGGCATGGGGGGATTGGCAGCCAGGAGAGTGGGGGTCTGTCCTCGAGATCAGCCTTGGCAAGAGCCATCCCTTAGTATCTGTTTTCAACTGAGAGTAGTGGGGATGGTCTTCCTGGGCTGCTGCTCCATTGCTGAGGGACAAGAGAGATGTTCTCACTCCAGGCACCACTGGCAACCCTACATGAGTGGGTATGACACCCTGGACTTCAGTGTGGGGACCTGCTGGCAGGTTGCAGCCACTGGCCCCTGGCAGCGCCTGCTCCCCCTCACCCCCCGCCTCTATTTGCATGCCATTTCCATGTGAAAGGAGCAGGTCAAGTTGAAAGTTGAAAGGCTGGTGGGGGGCGGCTGGGGAAGGGGCCACTGCCGGAGGTGAGACCCCAACAAAAGGGCCAGATCCCCAGGGCCCGGTGCTCGCCTGGCCACGGACTGTGGCCCTGGCCCTGCTGGCAGCCGCCATCTGCGGGTCCGTACGCCACCGTGCAGACAAAGGCCTCGCGCCCGGCACGTCCCCATCTGTCACCTCCCCGGTTGCTGGCCCCGAGCTGCTGCCTGCGGAGACATGTGGGGAGAGCCGGGTGCAGGCAGCATCCTTCTTCCCTCAGGAAGGTGCCCAGGTGATGCTGGAGAGCTTTGCCATCGGGCCCCCAAGTCTCAAAAGCTGCCCCTGCCTGGCAGAGCTGCAGAGCCCACAGCTGGGGAAACTGAGGCAGGAGCAGGCAGGGGCTCGCCCTGGGTCAGGGCAGGTAGCACAGAGATGATTCCCCCACTGCAAAGCTGGGTGCAGCCTCAGCAAGACAAGGGGCTGTAATTAAACGCCAGGAATTAGCACCTGCCAAGACTGGGGGCTGGGGGGCACTCCCAGGGTGCCTCTGCCTGGGGCTGCCCAAACTGCGCCAAGCCCCAGCCTCGCTGCTCCTCGGCTGCTGCAGGGCACCTGCAGCTGCCTCCACCCAGCTCTTCCAGGAAAGATTTAGCCTGTAAGCTCATTTTTTTGCTCGTTGGCAGCTGCATTTATCTCCTGGGGGGTCCTCAAAGTGGCGCAAGGCAGGGTCCAGCCCTGAGCTGGACTTCTATGGGAGGTGAGAGTAGAGCCAGAGCCATCACCTCTCTGTCCCTCTGTTTCCAAACACCATCATTCCTCCCTCTGTGCCCAGTCCCCATGTCCCCGGGGCAGTGGCACAAGTGCAGAGCCGGGTGCTGGTGGAGCGCTCCCATGGTGGGGTTGCCCTCCCCAAACTTGTCCCGGGATGCTCCCAGAGAGGGCGAGGCTCTGGGGCGCTGCCTGGCTCCAACGCCCCTCTCCAAAAAACACTCAGCTGCCCAGACGTGCCCAGGCAGCTGCCTGCAGCCAGCTGCCTGCACTTCACTCAGGCTCGGCGGCCACAGGGTACGCAGCCCACCCCACTAGCCACTGTCCCATGAGGAGCAGGGAAGGACGTGGCTGGAGAGAAGGAGACGGAAGACACCGAGACACCCCTGGGAGAAATAGCGTGGTGGCTGAGCCGTGCCGAGGAGGCTCCCACGTTGCTGGGCTGATCCAGGTGGGTGGCAGAGGTGGTGGCTGGTCCCATGCCAGTCCTGTGCCAGTTGCGTGGGACTGGGTCACCCGGTGAGGAGTTCCTCCAGGTGGGAGGTGATTCGGTGTGCCAGGTGAGCCCAGCTGGGCTACCCACACCAGGAGGGAGAGGAGCCGTGGCCGTGGTCACACGTTGCCAGTTATGAGTGGGGCTGTCAGCTCTGGCACTCAGAACCCCACGCTCCAGATGGACTTTAGGCATGGGGTAGTATCACTGTGTTTTGGGGGCTGTTTGGAGGGCAACTCAGCTTGGCTCAGTGTAGCCCAGCTCAGCGCAGCCATGCCAGGGCCGATGGCTCAGCGCCGCAGGAATGTGGAGCAGCAGGTTGTGCCTGGCTGGGCTGTCCTTGCCAGGGAGCCCACACTGGCCACAGGCGGCCATGCTGGGGGGCCATGTGACCTCCTTCCTGCCCCTCAATAGCCATCCCCTGTCTGGGGCTGAGCCTCTGGCTCCGTGCTGAGATCGGGAGCCCAATGTAAGGACATGCCCCGGCTTCGTCTTGCCTGGGGCTGCACATTTGCACCCCTGTGCTGAGCTGGGGAGCCCCTCCTGAGCTTGGGACAGGGTACAAGATCAGTGAGGCCAGCCATCTTCAGGGTGCTGCTATGGAGCACCTGGCTGGCACCCACTTTCCCCACCACCCCAGGTCCCTGCTGACCAGCTGGGCTGTGGGACCTGGCTCCTTGTGCAGTGCCAAGCCCAGCCCAGGCCTGCTTCCCATGGAGGCTGTAAGCATGGCCCTGGCAGGGGCCCTTCCCTGTCCCTGTCCTTGCCCAGCAAGGACATTGGTGCCCTGTGCTGCTGGCTCTATCTCCATGTTACCCCTGGAGGGATGCACAAAGTCACCCCTGGGGAGGAGGCAGGACTGTGTGTGTTGGTGCTGGGACCATCCCCAGCTGTCCCCACGCCTGGCAGACACTTTCCAGGTCAGAAGGCAGCATGTGTCCCCAGGCAGGGGACAGGGACGGGGACAGCCAGCCTCACCCAGGCCACTTACCCGTCACACTTCATCAGGCGGATGCACTGTGTGCCGTGGGGCAGCAGCGGCACAGTGGACCACGTTGGGGTGGCCGGGGCAGATACACTGGCACACGTGGGCTTGCAGAGGGTGCAGCCATGGCTCCTTGTGGCCATGGTGTGGTGCTGTGGGTGCCAAAGCCAAGGCTGGGATGGGCCCTGGGCTGCACCCAGGAAGTTGTGCACAGGTAAGCGGCTGACGGTACCGGCATCCAGGTTGGGGCCACCGCGGAAGGGAGCGGGGCCACGGTACGCTGGCTCCTGCCGTGCCCACCGCTGCGTCTGGTGAGTGCCAGGGCTTGCTGTCACCTTGCTTGTGCCCCTGGATGGGGACCCCCAAGGGGGTTCTTGGAGCGGCTTGGGAAGGGTGGAAGGGAGGGAGGAAGAGCCAGGGGCAGGTCTGACCCCACTTTTCCCTCCCTGTGCCCCGCCACTGCCTAAGCCCCTCTGCGTGTTGGGGTCCCTCCGGCTGTCCCCGCTCCCAGGCAGGAGGCTGTAAAAGGGGGCAGGGTTGTTTTCCCCCTCACTTCCTGATTGCTGTGGGCGGGTCATTGTGTCTGTGCGACCGTTGGGGAGGGCGGCTGTGTTTGTTGGGGTTGGCGGGAGCCCAAGGACATGGGGTGCATGACACCCCAGCGTGGCTCCTGGCTCACCTCGGCTGGGGAAGTAGGGGTGGGAGCAGGGGACCTGGGAGCAGCCCCAGAGCTTGCGAGGGAGCTGAGAGCTGAGGGAGCAAAGCCCTGAATCCCCCAGCCTGGTGAGGTGGTGGATGAGTGGGGTTCTAGGGGCAGGGGATGCACCCCATGGTGTGGACAATGCACTCCTGGGTGGGAGCAAAGCTCTGCTGGGAGCACAGGATACATCCCTGGATGCAGGGGATGCACCCCGGGACACAGGCGATGTGGTCAGAGCGTCGGTGAGGGGCTTCCCAGATCACAGCTGCCCCTTCTCCACCCCAACCTTGCTCCCCAGGGTGCCTCTCGCCGGGGCCGGGGCACCCTCCCCGCCAGCCCCATTGGCCCAGGAGCGGTTTGAAGCAGGCTTGCTCCGCGGATTGGCCGGGGAACAGTACGGGGAGGCCTCGGCGGTGGGCGGAGGCGTGGTGTTTGCCTTCAAATAGGGAGACCGGCTCAGCCAGCGCAGACAGTGCGGCACCGCACAGCCCTGCGCAGCCTTTGTCTGCCCGCAGGTCCTCGCCACCACCCCTCACTCTGGCCCCTCTTTGCAGCCGCCAGCCTGCGAGCCCCTCGCTGCCCGTGGCACTCGCCCACCCCGTGCCCCGCTGTCGGTGCGGAGGATGCCTGTCGAGACGCTGCAAGGCAGTGACACCATGAAGGGGGTGACAGTGACGGCACCCTTCACCTCAGCTATGCCCATCCGCATCCTCCGCAAGGGTCCCGCGTATTTCCATCAGCGCGCTGAGCCGGGCGCTGGGAAACCCAGCGCTGTGGAAAGGCTGGAAGCTGACAAGGCCAAGTACGTGAAGAGCCAGCAGGTTGCCAGCACCCGTCAGGAGCCAGTGAAGCCACCACTACTCAAACAGCCCCTCTTCACCCCAGGGGTGCGCCGGGCTGCACTCACCCCCAGCCGTAGGGCACCCCCGGGGCCACGACGCACTGAAGCTGGTGGCCCGAAGACCTCCCTCGACCTGGAGATCCTCAACAACCTCATCAACCTCTGTGACAGCCCATTCCCCAAGGCGGAGAGCCCACTGGGTCGGGAGTGCAAGTGGAGGGTGGAGACGCCAGTGGCACTGGGTGGAGGGACAGAGGGTGCCAGCAAGCCACCAGAGAGCCCCGCTGCCACCAAGCCCCCTGGAAACATGGCTGTGCGGAGGGTGGACGTCCGTCCCTGTGGGGCTCCACAGGGCCAGGTGACACCAGTGCCTGCGTCCCCCATCCCAGGTGGGTTGCCTGTGACACCAGCACGGATCTCACCCGCCCGCCCCGAAAGTGCCCGCCGGCAGACCCTGCTGCACCGCTCCAAGTCGGACCTGAGCGACCGGCTCTCGCGGGCCACTGCTGACCTGGAGCGCTTCTTCAACTACTGTGGCCTCGACCCCGAGGAGGTGCAGGACATGGGGGCCGAGCGCTTTGCCCGTGCCAGCTCTGACATCGTGTCCCTCAAGTTTCACAGTGTGAGCACGGCCAGCTCGGAGGGTGGCCACTCACCGCCCAGCGTGGCTACTGCGGAGGGGCAGCCGGCGGAGCGCGTCCCCTATGGCATCTCCATCATCGAGCGTAACGCCCGCGTCATCAAATGGCTGTATGGGCTGCGCCAGGCCAGGGAGCCCCAGCAGGTCTCCAACGTGTAGCAGTGGTGGTGGTGGGCACCGGGGACAGGTTGCTCACAAGCAGGAGATGCTGGACTGGGAGGGAGCACTGGCTGTGCCCTGGGAGGTGAGGGGACCTCTCAGTGGTGACAGAAGCCTTGAAATGAGCCCCCCCACCCCTTGCTTCCCTGCCCCCTGTGCCACAGTGGCACTGGCAAAGACCAGTGTGGTGGCTGGACACCTTTCCTGCTGGCTCTGTCTCCATCAGAGCCCTGTGCTGCCACTGGAGAGCCAAGTCACCATGAGCCCGCAGTAGGGTAGAGGACATATATGTCCCTGGGTGTGTGGCTGGTCCCCAACACCCTCCCCTCACCTGTTCCTGCAGGAATCTGTGTGTGGTCAGCCTGGCTGCCCTGCTTCCTGCCAGCACCCATGGGTGGGGGAATAAGGGGCTGGTTTCCCCTTGCATGGACCAGGGACATGGCCCTGGGAAAAGAGAGAGCTGCCCCCCTGCAGCTGCCACTGAGGGGGCCACACTGCCTGGGGTGGGGACCATATCCTGGTGGCCCCCATCTTCAGGTCTGGGAGACACTGGGTGTTTCACTAGGAGGGGGCAAACCTGACCCCCAGATTCGAGGAGCCCAGGGCTGTGTGTGTGCGAGTGTCTGTGAGTGCTTGTGTCCCCTCTCACATGCCAGTGGGTGCACAGCCCTTGGCACGCTGGGCCCTGGTATTTATGAAGATGACGGTTGTTGGCCTTTTCCTCATTTCTACTGTTTTTCCTGATATTTGACCTGTAAATAACGGTAGTAACGCAGCTGGTTTTATTAAATCTCTGTGCTTTGGAGCTTGTGTGCGCTGCTGTCTCTTGAGGAGGTGGAGGTGGGGATGGGGCAGGGACCTTTGGGTGCCCATGGCTCAGCAGGAGCTGCAGCGATGGGTTCCGTGCCGTGGCGTGTCAGCGCGGGGCCCGGCGGGCACAGCAGGGGAGGCGGTTGGGTCTGGCAGGTCCCGACAGAGCCCCAGCCAGCGGGATTCCCCTCTGTGCCACAGCCAGCACCGTGCCAGCCATGCAGCCCTCCCATCCCTCCTCGGCCCACTCCAACAACACGCCGCTGAGTTTAGCCGAGTCCTGGCTCCTCCGGGGCTGTGAGATGGGGTGGCGATAGCAGAGACCTCCCAGGTGGGCTGGGGAGGCGCGAGGATGAAAGTCGGCGCAGGGAGCGCTTTGAAGATGAAAAACACCCATGTGTTATCCCCAGGCACTCTCGCTGGCATCGCAGCCCCCAGCACCGTGGGTGCTGCCTGTGCCGGTGGGATCCCACTGCTCCTTGCGATGCTGGTGGATCTCACGCAGGTAAGTGGCTGCTGGAGAGGGTGGAACCAAGGCCACCAGCACCTGCACCCAGGAGAAACCCACCTGGACACCATCCTGGTTGCTGCCACCCTCTAGCTAAAGCCACAGTGATGAAGCCATGGTTGCAAATGGCTCCATGTGTGCAGGGAGCCAGCCTGCCTGGCACAGGTCCCACTTGGCAAATGCCACGTGCATGGCGGTGGTGACAGGCCAGAGGACAAGGTTCAGCCACCCAGCCCAGGGCTGCAGGTTTAATTTTTGCAGGGGACAGAGCTGCTACTGTCTCATCCCACCCCATCTACTGCTTCCCCCGAGCTTGACATCCACTGGCTGGGGAAGCAAGGGGGCTTCTCTGTACCAGCGCTTCCAACCAGCAGTTGGGGTACCCCCAAAAGTCCTCAAAGATGAGTATTTCCCACTCCAGCTTGGTTTTTGTGCTGTGATTGTCTGCCCAGGGTGCAGGATTCATCCAGCTCCTGCTGGGATACAGACAGGTCTGTTTGTCTGGGATGTGGCAGGCAGGACGTGGTGGGCAGGACATGGGAATGGTGTCTGGCCCATGAGTCAGGCTGACAAAGAGGGCTGGGGAGGAAGCACACACCCAAAGGATCTGTAATGACAGCACGAGGGGTGCTGGGTGCCTCCCCAAGGAGCCGGAAACCCCAGGGTGACAGGGACCCCGGGCAGCCCCTTGGGGACAGGTTTCACCCTCCGGGAAAGCTCCGTGGGAACTGGATCCCTGCTGGTGGTTGGGACCGGCTGTGCTGCCGGATTCCTCAGCCTGGTGTGTTCAAGGCTTGGTCTAAATTTGCTGCTATCGCCAAGGAGAAGCGGGGCCTCCCACCTGTGCCCCCCACCCCCAGGCATGGGGCAGAGCAGCCGGTGTGTCCCTCCAGGGACCCTTGGCTTGGGCCTGCCATCCTGCGACTTGCCTGGCTGGGAGCTGCTGTGGCGGTGTGGCCATCCAAAGCCCTGTGTGTTCATGTGCATGCATGTTCATGTGTGTTCGTGTGCACGCCTGCTCATGTGGCCATTTGTGGGTGTGCATGCCTGTGTGCATGCAGATGCACGGACAGGAGCATCTCGTGTTCCTGAGACAGGGGTCTTCATCTCACCCTGCACCCATGGGATCGCCTGCATGAAACCTGCGACGAGGCGACGTGTGTCCCCCCAGGAATGCCCCCCGTCTTTGCATGTCCCTGCTGGGAACAGCAGGATGGCCCCAGAGCTCCTATCATTTTCCCTGGCAGCTGCCTCTTGGTGGCTCCGGTTTCGGTGAGGAGCCGCAGCTGAGCCCGTCTGTTATTTCTAGGGAGGAGGGACAACCAGGGAGGGTGTCCATCGCCCTCGTCGTCCCGTCCCCCCTCCCGGTGGTCTCCCACGGGTGCAGGCAGGACCTGCAGGTGGGCAGCCAGCAGAGNCTGGCACGCAGCCCCCAGCCCAGGTGCAGCCGTGCTGTGCCAGCCGCCAGCAGGACACAGGGGGCCGGGGGAGCACAGGGTGGGGGCCAGGGCCCCTGGCGGTTGCTGCCTGAGGTGCTGCTCGCTGGGAGTGGGGTGAGGCTCACAGGCAGCCCCCACACCCTGTGTTTTCCATTTTTTAATTATTCCACACAACCCCACTAATGAGCATCTTCTGGAAGTGCCAACTACGTCACGTGCTTTAATCACTGTTAATTAGCGAATGCCTTGGGACAGCGTTGAGGGCAGGCTGTCAGGAGCCCCCACTCGCTGCCGCGTGCGCAGTTGGTGCCAGTGCCAGCACCTTGCCAGTGGGTCCCACTGTCCTTGTGTCTCTTGCCCCACTCCGGGGAACTGGCTCTGTCCCCTGGAAGCTGCAGGGGGGGCTGGGGTTGGGGGCAACCTAGTGGCCCTGCTCTGCAGGGTCTCTGCTGTCACCCACCCGGCAAACCACTGCCCAGGGTGAGAGAGACCCATTTAGGGGAGGGAGGCACAGGGGTGCTTAGGTATCATGGAAGAAGCAGGTCCCTGGCAGCTGCCTCCACTGCCCCAGGTCCCCAGGGCTTGGGCACAAGTGGGACAGGTGCTCTGGGGACCCAATGGAGCACCCCTCCACCTCAGGGGTGAGGATGCTGTGGGTAGCTGCCACCAGGCTGTAGGTGATCACTAGTGGCAGTGGGACCAAGTGGGGTGGGGACAGACACGTATAAAAGCGTGACAGGGACAGGCTGGGTGTCACCAAGCCCTGCCCTGCCATGAGCTCACTCATGCACTGAGCTGCCCAGGGCTCTGGGTCCCCTGGGGATGCCTGAGGTTCCTCTGTCCTGCCCTGTCCTGCCCTTCCTTTTGTCCCAGTTGCTGAAGTTGGGGGACAGGTGACTGCCCTGGGGTGGTGGGGTGCAAGAACCCTCCTGAACGCTTCGACCCCATTGATGCTTGGAAAATAAATACCTCTTATTAAAAAAATAAAAGTGCCTCCAGTCCAAACTGTGGCAGCTTGGGGGGTGCAGCCTTTGGCCCCCCAGTGGTGCTGGCTGGGGACCCAGCTGCTCTGTGCCCTCCTCTTCCCAGGTTGCTCCCAAAAATGCCCTCAGTGTGGGTTTGTGGGGTTGCCATCTCAATGGAACCACAGGTGAGGGGTGTCAGCCCCTGCCCCACATTCCTCTCCCACACCTCCATCTCCCCCCCCCCCTGCCCCACCTCAGAAACCCCCCCGAATACCTCCCTCAGACACTTCCCACAACCTCCTGCATCCAACCCCTATCTCCCTCCCCACCCATTACCCCATAGCCCCATACTGCCCATCCCAGGGCTCTGCCAGCCCCCCTGCCAGTGATGTCCGCCTCCCCCAGCAAAGGGCTATTGGCCATCCCAGCCTGGGGAGAGTCCCCTCAGAGTCCCCAAAGACCCACCCTGCTTTTCCCACCCACCCTAGGGGCTGGAAATAACCCATCCTGGTCCTGCAAGGAGCAGTGCCTCTGCTGCCATGCGTGGGGATGGTGGCTTGGGCCATGCCCGGGCAGGATGGGAAGGAAGGATGGCACTGGTCTCTCACACTGACAGGGACCCCCATCCCTACCAGCTCCCCTAATCCTGTGGGGAAAGTAGGACAGTGGGGGCTTTGCAATGCCCTAAAACATACAGAAAAGGCAAAGCCCCCTCTATGCCTTGGAGCCATGCCTGGGCATGCCATGTGTCCTGGGGAGGGTCTTGGAGTGAAGGAGGTGGTATGAAGAGCTGGAGGTGCAGCTCCTCTCTGCTGGATCTCAGAGGATGGGATAAAAAATTAGTAAAAAATAGTAACTGAGGGAAAAGCTTCCCTGCAGCAACTGGGAGGGCTCAGTCTCCCCCAAACATCCTTTCTACTGGCCCCGTCCTGGCCCCCTCCCTCTGTGCCAGGCTGCCACCAGTTGTGGTGCCGCACTGGCCACCGGCCTGCTAGAAGCTGGCAGGTCGTATCAGCATGCGGGTGCCCTTCAGGGAGTAGCTGGGCCCCTGGAAGTGGTGCCAGCGGATGCCATTGAGCTTGCGGATGTTGTGCCGGGCCGGGTAGTAGATGCCATTCAGGTTGGAGAGGCCACAGGCGTCAAACCACCAGCCTGAGAAGAAGGAGCAGGGCGGGAGGGGTGGCATCCCAGGTGGGCACCCATGGGTGCTGTGTGGGTGTCCCCTGTCCCCGGCTCACTCACCTCCCGAGAGCATCTGGGCACACTTGCAGAGGCAGTTGTCGTTGTCAGAGTCACGGGTGCTGAAGCGGGTGCCCTGCAGTGCCAAGCCACTCTGCTGCCCGGCTGTGCCACTATAGTCCTGCAGTGAGAGCCTGCCACCCGACCCAGCACGGCGTGGCCATGGCCACCATCAGTGCCAGCTGACTGCTGCAGGCTGGGGAGGGTTCACAAAGCCCCACAGCCTTGCTCGGGGGTGTCAAAGGCCATGGGACACTCTGAGCTGAGCAAGTGCTGGCACAGAGGGATGCAGGCAGAGATCCTGCAGCTCCAGCTTGACTTGAGTCTGCCAACTTGGGGTCCCCAAATGTGGAGGTTGATCTCCCTGAGGCTCCTCTGGTTTTCTTTGCTGGAGGTTTGCTCAGTGCACGTGCAGAATGCATGGTGCATGGGATCTCCAGCGCTTGGTCCCATCTCCAGCCCACCACCAAGGCACCCAGCTTCCCACCACCCCTGCCCATGACCAGGCTGAAGTTCCTGGGACCACATGCTGTTCTCATAATCCTGGTGGCAGGAGCACAGCATCCCTGCCCTGACACAGGTGTAGCAGCTTGGGAATGCCCAGCACTGCCTGGAATGCCTGGCAGCTGTGGCCCTGTCACACCCCTTTGCCCAAGCACCAAGCTGCGGTGCGAGTGCCCCCGCTGCCGGCTGGCACGGTGCCTGGCTGCTGGCTGGGATGGGAAATCCTGCTGCCTTGATGCAATTTCATGCATTAAAATCCACTTTGGGTTCTCAGGAGCCCATGGAGAGAAGGAAGAGTGGGTAGCACAGCAACATCCCCCGGCACCTGGGGAGGAGCTCTGCCAAACTGTAATCCCACTGGAAAATCCCAGCAAGGCCCTGTATGCTCCTGCACCCACCAGGGTGCACCACAGCCAGCCCTTGCCCGTGACCACCGTTGCCAGCAGGGCTTGGGGACAACTGGAAATGGGGAGGGCTGGGTGGTGCCTCCCTCCTACCTGTAAAGCTGCTGCTCGCTCCCCAGCTGGAATTTCCCATAGTGGGCATAGACCTGGCTGCCCTCCCAGTCCCGCAGCTCGACACGCAGGGCATAGGGTGCCTGGCTCGTCAGGAGGTGCATGGCCTCGTTACCCAGCCAGTACTCACCCGCCACATCCCCAAAGCCCTGAGGAAGCAGTGGAGTGGGTGAGTGTGGGGTGCTTGGGGTGCCCCGAGGATCCTCCCCCACCCCAGGTAGGTGCAGACCTGCTTGTACTCCTTCCAGCTCCTCTGGAAGCTGAGGCTGCCGTTGGTACGGAGCTGGATGACGGTCCACCCTCCTCGGTCTGTCTCCATGTCACAGTATGCCTGCAGCGGGGAGAGACAGGATGGGCTGCAGATCAGAGCACTGAGGTGCTTGGGGTGGGCAGCTGGGTGCATCCCACCCTGGGCTGGGCAGCTCAGCATGGGTGCTAGAGCTTGCCGAGGGGCTAACAAGCATGTGCCATGCCCAGTGCCTTACTAGAGGGTCTCCTCTCCTGCTGGCTGTGGGCAGGGGATGGGGCACAGCACTCCTAGGTGGGCTGTGGGGGTGCCTTCAAAATCAATTTTGTCCCCCCATCTGATAGCCTGCACAAGCCCCTTCTCCTGGCAGCTGCTGTCTTTGTCCCCTCTGAACCATGAGGTACCTCAGCCCCCATAGCCAGATGGGGTGAGGGGCTCTTCCCTGGCAGGAGGGGTTGGGATGTGCCCGTCCCACGGGGATACCCACTGTTGTACGGGGCAAGCATGCACTGGGTGGCCCAGGGTGGTGCCCTCTCAGGGTGATGCTCACCTTTTTGGGCTCACTGAGGTTGGCGATGTGGAGGGTGTAGACCCCACTGGCACGGATGCCCGCCCGGTGCACCTCAGCACAGTCCTGGAAGAGCTGCTCCTGCCCAGGCAGCGGGGCTGCGGCAGAGGGGACGGTGAGAGAGCAGAAACCCTGCTGGTCCCACAGCCCTGCCTGGTTTTGTTGCTCTTCCCTTCTCCTTTTGATGCTTTTGTGCCCAAGGATTATTTTTCTTTCTTCCAAAGCACATCCCTGGGGCTGGGTGAGGCGGCTGCGATGCACTGAGGCCGCCACCAGCCTAAGCCTGGGGATTTGTGGTGGCTGGGGACGGTGTGGGGACACGGACCCTCCCCTGGGGGCTTGGAGATGCTCCTTGGATGCAAGGCAGGGCTCATTTTTGGGGTGAAGTCACCCACACCTGAGCTGGTACATGCAGTGCCCTGGCACCCTCTTGGGAGGGCTCGGAGTGATCCCGTTGCCTGCACCCTGCATGTGGAGGGGTGGGGGTGGGGGGGCAGCTCACCTCTGCTCTGCGAGATGAGGCGCACCAGGTTCTGCACCGACTCGAGGAGCTGGAGCTGCTGGCGCTGGAGCAGGCTGGTGTTGGCACTGGCGGCCAGCAGAGACTTCTCCAACTCCTCGATGGTGCCACTCTGCCGGCTCACCAGGCGCCGCAGCTTCTCCTTCTCTGAGTGGGCCCCCACCAGCTCCGCCTGGTGCTTCGTCTCCATCTCCAGCACCCGCACCTCCAGGATGCTGTAAGGGGGAGGCAGCGGTGACTGGGGGTGGAGGCTGTGGGGGCTGTGCTTGGGCTGAGCAGCCAGGTAGGGAGCAGGACCAGCCCTGGCTGTGGTGTCCCAGCACATCTGTGGGGACCCAGACCTGTCCTCATACCCGCCAAATCACACCCTAGGACATGCTTAGTTGGGGGCAATCACAGCCCAGGGGGCTGTGCCAGGACAGTGCAATCCCCCAGGGACCCCAGCCAGCCCCTAGAGGGGTTCAAGCCCCCACAAAGTGCAGCTGTAGTCCTGGGGTGGAAGAGATCAGCCTTCCCCCCAGGGTCTGGGGGTTATGGGGATCCCCAGGTCACCCCAAACCCTACTTGTTCCTGTTCTGTAGCTTGTGGATCTCGTTTGTCTGTAGCAGCAGCTGCTTCTCCAGCTTGGTGGTGGATAGGGAGTTCTCCTGCAGCTGCATCTCGATGCGTGACGTCTGGTTCAGCACCTGCCCCAGGAGCGGACGGGAGTGTTGATGTGAGCATCTGGGGCCACACCATGTCCTTGGTGTCACCAGGCTCACGGCTCCCCAGCACACAACCCTGGTACCTCTGCACACCGGTGCATTAAACCATGCACCACCTCAGAAAATCACCTCACTTCCAGCAACAGAGAAACCATGTTACCCAGCATGGTCCCAGGGCTGTTGGGGATGTGGGGACACACATGGGGACACTACCTGAGCCTCCACATCAGTGAGCTTGCGGCTCTGTTCGGCGCTCTGGTTGAGGAGGGTGCTGCCGATCTCCAGCATGGTGGCTGTCTGGTTCTGCACCGCCGTCTGCCGCAGCTTCGCCATCTCCGGCTTCATGCTGGTCTGGATGTAGCTCTCCAGCTGTGGAGGGGAGCAGGGATGCAGTGGGTCATTCAGGGAGCTTGCCAGGTCCTCCCTCAGCACCTCAGCCAAGCTTGGCACTGCTTGGCTCAGCACCAAGCACATCCCTGGGGTGCGTTTCAACATGGCACCACCCGTCTTGGAGGTCTTGGAGAGCTGCCCGTGGGTTGTGCTGCAGCAGGGAGCCCCCACCACGGGCACCAGTGGCCAAGATTCTTGGCCTGTGATACCAGCTGGGACCTGGCACAGGCTTGTGTATGCCCAGGTCTGCTGGCAAACTGGGCTGCTGCCCCGCAGGGGTGGCTTGTGCCAAGCAGGGAGAGTCCAGCATCAGCTGCCAGCCCCCAGCCACTAGTTTCCCATGGGCTGGGGACATGGAGAGTGGGGGGCCACCACCATCGGCTGAAGAAGGTGGGTGTCTGGTGCCTGGTGCTGCCCCTCCACAGGGAAGCGCTCGGGGCTGGGAAGAAGCTGGCTGTGGACACAGCCGAGATGTCGCTTCCGTTTTCCCAGCCTGTGGGGGAGCTGCTTTTCCCAAAGGCTTTTCTATTTCTGGCAGCCTCATCATGAGGTTCCCATTCAGCCCCTCCCGGGGGCGACGGCCTTGGCGGGGGCATGGTCCCTCGGCAGGGGACATGGGGAGCGGAAGGGGCCGTGCTGCCGCCCACGCTGGGAAGTGAGAGAGAGAGGGGCTGCCCAGCTCCCTCACCCCACAGATCCCACTGTCCCTGCACATCCCATATCCTGCTCCCTCCCTGGCCTCCCAGCTGGTGCAGGCAGAGCTCCACATCCTTGGGCATCTCGTGGGGTTGTGGGTACAGGCAGAGCTCCACATCCTTCAGCATCTCGTGGGGTTGTGGACCAGGTGGGACTGGCAGGGGTAGGATGGTTCTCTCCAGGTGGCACCATCGTGGGCAGGCAGCAGTCCAACAATGCTCAGCCCCATGGTGGGCAGGGAGAGGTACCAGGATGTTCATCCTCATGGTGGGCAGGCAGCGATGTTGGGATGCTCAGCCCCGTGGTTGGCAAGCAGAGGTACTGGGATGTTCAGCCCCATGGTGGGCAAGCAGAGGTACTGGGATGCTCAGCCCCATGGCAGACAAGCAGCGATGCTGGGATGCTCAGCACAGGAGCGGGGCCAGCAGCAGGCCAGGGTGCAGGGCTCTGCACTTGTTTACGTGTGATGAAATCTTACTGGCAGAGAGATTCCTGTTCTCTCCTCCCCAGAACCAGGCAGCAGTGAAACCATCACCCCATCACATGCACCCATGGAGGGCAGGAGGGTCCCAGGGCTGGGCACCCCCAGCTGGGGCTGCTTGTACCCGGCTTCCCCAGGGATTTTCCCTCACAGGAACGTGCTCACAGGGAGGAAGCGGGGAAAGGTCGGAGAGCCGCGTCTGGAAAACATTTCCCTGAGCTGAGTGATTGCTGGAGAGTTTCCCTTTAACCACGTCGTTAATCTTATTGCTTCACAGAGCTCGGGGAGGCCTTTCCTCCCTCTCAATCTCACTTTTTTTAATTTTTTTTTTTTTTTTTAAAATAAACATATCTCCGAGCCTAAGGGCAGTACATACCCGTGGAAAAGGTCAGGCTGGCACGGGGAGGGCTGAGTGCAGCCAGAGATGGAGCCCCATCTCCCGCCTCAGCAGTGCCCTGGGAGAAACTGGAGCTGGAGGGGGGCAGAGCATCATCCGCCATGGGTGGCACAGAGGATCCTAGTGGGACAGGCTCTGAGCAGAGGTTTGGGAAAAAGGAGTCACCCTCCCTTTGCCTCACAACTGATGAGGTGAGCTGGGCTCTCCTGGGCTTGGAGGGGTCCCACTAACCTCATTTCTCCCTGAGATGGGCAGAGTGGCCAGGCAGGGGACCGTACTGCCCTGGAGCAGGAGAAAGCCCTGTCACACCACCCCCTCCCCCCGCCATCTCAGTCCTGGGGACCTGTTGTCCATGGCTGGACGTTCTTGTGTTGTCTTCTTGCAGCTGCATCCCTCTCCTGTCCCTGTCCTTCTCCACTTCTAAGCATCCTGCAAGCACTGGCTGAGTGGGTCCCCAGGTCAGACCTGAGGGGAAGCCCCCCACCAACTGCCTTCACCCCTGCACCTCTGCCAGGATGAGCAGCAGCAGCCCCTGTGCCACAGGCATCCCAGAGCTGCCAGACTCCCTCTAGGTACTCCATCCTGCCCCGATCCACCCCCGCCCCCAGACCTGGCAGCACCATCAAATATTTTTCTCTGAACTAGAAATTCCTCTTGAGGTGGGAACAGCTGATGGGACAGTGAGTGGAAGCCATGTGTCCCCATGCACCAGGTCCTCACCCTGTCCATGCCCCTCCTGGCCATGGCCAGGCAGCACGTGGGGAGGGTGGACCAGCACCCCAGAGATGCGGATGGGATCCCTTGGAGAAGCGGGGTGCTGGGGGTGCCAGGGGGAGCCTGGGGAGCTGTGCTGGGGGCTGAGGAGCCTGCTGGCAGGGACTCTGCCTCCTGGCACCCAGCAGGGCTCTTTGGGCCAGGGCAGAGCAGACAGGGATGTGATGTTGTTTACAATCCATCCCCGAACCCGATGCCTCCTTAGAGCCCCGGTTTGTTTGTTCAGGCCTGGAGTCCGACCAAAACAAGCCTCCCTGGGCAGCTCTGGTTAAATTAGGAAAGCCAAGGAACAACAGAAAATAAAAAATAATAAAAAAGAAGATAAAAGCTGCCTTTTCCAGAGGGGCCGTGCTGTAGGATGGGATGGGGTATCAGATGCCCAGTACCCCACTGCCTGGTGCTCCTTGGGGCTGCAGTGTGGGGCATTGCTGCCCACAGCTGTTCAGATGTGCAGCTCCACTTTACATGTGGCTGCCTGCTCTGGGACAGGGTCATGTGCCCCTGTGGTGGGACCCCCAGCCCCCTGCCTCACTCAGCCATGCTCAAAGGCTGCTCCTGACCCTGAGAGCAGCTCAGAGGTGGCCCGGGCACCCAGGACGTGGGAACACCAGGGCACAGGGACCTTAGGGCACTGGGACCTCGAAGCAGGGGCCCCAGGGTGCAGGAGCCCCAGGGCAGGGACACCAGGACACAGGGATCCCAAGGGCACAGGGATGCAAGGGTACATTGACCCCAGGATGCAGGGACCCCAGGCCTGTTCAAGCTCAGCACACCCAGCAGGTCCTGCAGTGATAATGATTCCGGCCACCAGCCGGGTGGTGGCTGACTCTGCCCATCCCTCTGTGACACACCAGCCTGGCTTTCAGCGGAGCTGTGGCTTAGCATTTTCCCAGCTTTTGAGGAATTTGTCATCCAGAATGGCTGAGGGGACAACCCTGCACGTTCCTGCTGCCCTCCTCACCCCCCTGCCCCAAGCCAGGAGAGACTCCCCAAGCAGAGTGACTGCCACAGGTCACCACTGGGACTCCTGCTTGGTGCGTTTGGCTCCAGTTAAATCCCAAGCGCTATGGGGGCTCAGCACACACCATCTTGCAGCACTGCTGTCCCTGCTCAGCCAGGGGCATCCTCCAGGAAATAGAGGTGCAGAGGGACACAGGTCCCATTGCACCCTGAAGGGACATCCTCAGGACTTGGATGAAGCTGTACTGGTGATGCCACTCAGCTGGAGGGTCAGTGACAGTTGGGGACAAGCTGCTTGGCCTCTTATCAGCAGAGGCACCCGGGGTTTATGGCTCCCCAGGGAGCTGTCCCCTGGGACAAGCCAGCCGGGAGCTATTCCTGGGTCTGACGCAGACAGCTGTGCTGGGCCACAGATGGGGGCTCCATCTTTGTGAGCCTTTGGGAAGGAAATGTCGTTTCCTGCCATGAGTGGTGGGGATGGGGGATCCACATTGGGGGGCATCCCCATGGGTGCACAGCCCTCCTGGTGTGGCACCCCAGTGCCCCCTACCCTGCACCTCCCCACTTGCCTGTGGGCTGTGGGGCTGCCTGGGAGATGCAGGTCCATCTCAAAGTCTCACCAAGTGCCAGAAGCGTTTGCAAATCCCATAAGTGGGAAAATGATGAAGCTGGAGAGGTTTTGGTGGTCCCTGCCCTCTGGTACCTCACTCTGCAGCCTGCCAAAAACCCTTCCCAAGAGCTTTCCAGTAGGGCCACATCCAGAATGGGGAGCACGTAGCCCCGACGGAGGCCTGGGACAGCCAGCCCAGCTGGCACCATGAGGAGCTGTGGCACAGATGGCAGGGTGAGACAGCCACAGCAGCAAGCACCAGTGACCTGCAGCATCCACGAGCTGCAGCGCTCACGAGCTGCATCACCCACAGCACCCATCCCCTCTGCCAGGATCAGGCCCCACACTCACAGGGGAGACAATTACCCGGCCACAGGTTGCTGCTTGGGTGGGCATGTTCCCCCCCAACCCTGCACCCAGCTCTGCCTGGGGCCAGCGAGGAGCTAGAGTGGGCTACTGATGTGGGGATGCTGCACGTTTGGGTGCTGGAAGCAGACCCCTGCCCACACTGCCCTGTTGCCCGTCCCCCCATGGCCCCACACCCTACCTTCAGCAGCCACTGGGTGCTGTTCTCCAGGATCCTCTCCAGGTGCCGCAGGCGCTGGGTGGCCCCGTGGCCAGCGTGTGCACTGCCAGCTGGCGAGTCCCGCTGCAGCAGCGCGTTGGCAGGGCTGGCGGGGGCTGGCGGGCACGGTGGCGGGTCAGCCTCGGGCAGCACAAAGGTGTAGCTGCAGTGGCCATGCTGCACCCGGTGGTAACGCCGGCGGGCACCCCCCTCCAGCGCCCGGCGCTGGGCTCCGGCCACGCATAATGCCGTGGTTGCACAGGTCAGGGCCACCAGGACAAGGCTGAGAGCCTGCATGGCATGGGGGTCCCCACGGTGCTGGGGGGGTTGGTTGTGGTGAGAGCGGGGTGCCACAGCCAGGGACGCGCTGGCACTTCCCGGGTGGATGTGACACCGCTTTTTGCCGGGACGGGTCAGCGGGCGCTCGTCACCGAGTTGAAACGCTGCGATTTCGGCATTTCCTCCCTCTGAGCCGGCTCTGGCCGCCCCGGCCTTTTATCACCAGGCGGCCACAGCCCTCACAGGGGGAGAGGGAGAAAAAAAAAAAAAGAAAAAGAAAAAGAAAAACAAAGGAAAAACTCTGTTTAAAAACAATACTTCTATCTTTTTTTCTCTCCTCCTAGCCCACTGTGGGGAGATCAAGTTTCACACGTGATCTATAAATGTCTCGCACACACACACACACACACAAGCTCGCACACACTCATACAAGCAGCCCCCATCCCTCCCCCTGTTACACGTACCCGCCAGCCCCCCCCTCCCCGCCACCATTCTCTGCACCTCCCAGGGTGGGCAGCGGGGCTGAGCTGCCAGTGCCAACACCAAGACCTCCCCTGCGGTCACAGCATCCGAGAGAGTCCATCCCCCCATCATCAGCACCCGTTGGGACCCGCCATCCCGAGGACACCCCCATCCCGGGCAGCAGAGCTCCCTCCCCATGTCCTGGCTATTTATAACGCTGGAGGGAGCCAGGCCTGGATTTGGCTGCTCCAGCCATGGGATGAGCCCATGGGGACCAGGACAGGGGCTGTGTCCCAGGCAGAGCTTGGCAGGACCCAGCCAGATCCTGTGCAGGGCTCGGGATGCCCGATTCCTGGGCTGAGGGTCTGCCAGGGGCTGGGATGGCTATGTGCCAGCAGCTACCAGCCTATGTGCTGGGTTAGAAGTAGGCTGGGTCCCCCCCAGAGGGGACAATCACAGTGGTGGGGACAGGATAACATGGAACAGTGGACTTCCCTGGGCGTGGGAATGCCCACGCGTCTCAGGAGAGGGTGATTTTCCCCTAGCATGGAGGGGCACAGGGGTGTCCCTGCACGCCGGGCTGCTCTCAGCCATGGGGCCAGGGAAGGGACCGTGCTACTGTCCCTGTCACCCTGGGATGGCTGGGGATGCTGGAGTGGCTGGCACTAACGCCCTCTGCAGCACGGGGCTGTGCTGCCCGATGAGTGGGGTGCTCCCAGCCCCCAAAGAGAAACACCAGAGCTGCTGTGGGGCTGGCATGCTGCAGTTGTGCCTTCACAGCAACCGGATTATGCAGCTGGACTGGAATTAAGGCTGTGAGCAGGACCCGACTCAAACTGCAACTGGCCAGATGAGCTCCTTGGTGCTCCGCAGAGGCAGAACGGAGCCTGGGATATATGTGGGGCAGCAGACCCACTGGTGCTGCTTGCTGCTGGCTTGGGTACCTAGTGATGCTGGCGATGCTTAAAATGAAGATTTTCACATAAAATCTTTCCCCCAATTCCCCTGGTGCTTGGGGGCACTGGGGGCACAAGCTGCAGGTTGCAGGGCAGAGGGGTCCGACACAAGTGGCTGCAATTCCAGGGGGACACAGGGGTAACCTTGCGGTCACAGCCATCATCCCCATCCCCCTCCAGCAGCACCTCATGGAAATGAGGAAAAGAGGGAGGTGAGAGAGATGCTGGAGGTTTAATACATTTATTTGACGTTAAGCAAACGGAGGAGCTGCTGCAGCAGCTTCGTGTCGGCTCCTGGGGCCGGCTCGATGCTGACACCCAGTGCTCTCGCCCTGAAGGGTCTGTACAACCCCTGCAGCTCCGACACCCCACTGCCAGACCTGGCCTCCCCCTGCCCATGCGTGGAGCAGGAACAGGGGGCTCTGACTCCGGGAAACCCCCAAATACAGAGATGCCTTCCGCTGGGGCGGCAATTTTGAGCAAAACACATGTTAAATGTGCTGATACAGCCCTCTGTTCCTCCCAGACATACACCATTTATTTCTGCAGGTGATGTGAGTGCAGCAGCCGGCTCGGCAGGACAGACTGACACAGTTGGGCTCAGCGGCCCTGGGTTGTGCCTCAGGTGACATTTGGGAGGTGGGTCCCTGCAACACATCCCGGCTGGAGGATGCAGGAGGCAGCAGCGCATCCCCTGCCTGGATTCACTCCGACATCTGCAGTTGCAGGGTGTGCACCCCCTGTCCTGGACCAGAATGTGGCCAGAGCCACCTCAAATTCCTGTGCCTGCATCCAGCTGGGGAGAGATGCTCCTCCAGCCCTTCTGCGAGCCTGAGGATGGCAGGATTTGACCAAAGGTTGCGCCATTGAGGATGCTGAGCACCAGGCTGGCATGGTCCCCAGCATCCTTCCCAACCTGGGGGGCCCTGCTGCCCTCTGAGCTTGAGGACGGCAGG
Source organism: Nycticryphes semicollaris (assembly GCA_013400055.1). Classification (NCBI taxonomy): domain Eukaryota; kingdom Metazoa; phylum Chordata; class Aves; order Charadriiformes; family Rostratulidae; genus Nycticryphes; species Nycticryphes semicollaris. Next base: position 125,229 of record VXBJ01004660.1, on the reverse strand, counting down.
TTTTGACCCATGGTTGTGCCATTGAGGATGCTGAGTACCAGGTTGGGCTACAGTGAGCGATGACGTGGTCCTCAGCAGGAGTTCTGTTGCCCTCCATGACAGTGGATGAGGATGGGGGACCCTCTCTGGCACCTGAAACACCTCAGCGGCACGTTCTGCACCCCAGCATCCCTGTGCAATCAGGACACCGTAGGGACAGAGCATCTCCCAGCCCTGGGAGATGGTACCCAGGCAGGCACGGGGTCAAACCCCTGGGATCAACCCCATCCCATNTGCCGGCGGCACGGAGAGCTCCCGACTGGCTACCACCGTGCTGCCCCAGCTTCCATGCCAGTGCCACTAGGTACCCGTGTGTGGTTCTGTCTTCGGCTTCTTCTGTCGCTTTTTGCCTTTGTTTTTGGGCTCGGTTTTGTCTGGAAGAGAAAAAACAGAGGAGAAAAAGCAGGCTTGAGCCCCGTGCGTGGAACGCGCCTCCTGCAGGTGTTAACACGGGACCTTCTTCCCGATTTGGGGGGGGAGCCCTGGAGCCCTCTCCGAGTGGCAGCTGTCAAGCCATTGGGACACGTGTCCCAAGGAGCACTCCCAACTGGATGAGGTGGGAACAGGGATGCAGGATAATCCCCTGCCGTGCTGCGGGTTCTGACGGGTAGGGGAGCCCATGCTGGGGGAGCGGAAGAGATGCCCCAAAAACAGGCAGCTTTGCTTTGCCTTCCCCTCCTTCACCCACCACATGTTCTCCTGACCCTGAGCCAGCCAACAAAGTGGGGTTTGGGGTTTCTCTCCCTGTATAGCCCCTGTTCAAGGGGCATGGGGACTGTCACCGGCTGGTCCTGCGTGCACCAGCGCTGTTGTCGCTGAGGCTTTCCGAGGGGTTCCAGTTCTTTTCCTGCCCGGCTCTGTTTTTCAGCTCTGATCTCCCAGACAGTTGCCACCCACAAAGGAGAGGGCACAGCACGAACACCAAGCGTCTGGAGAGCCCGGCAGACACACAAGGCAGATTTACAGCAGCGTGAGGGGTTTTTTGTGCCTCAGCCAGCTGTGGAAGCTTCTCCCTTCCAGCTGCCTGGGGACGGCTCAGAAGTGGTGGCACAAATCTCTCATCACACGGTTGGGTCCCACTCTGCCTTTCCTGGCTCGCCTGGGCTGGGGGTGTCTCAGCTGCACCAAGTGAACTCACCATCTTCCTCCAGCATCTGGATCTTATAACCCAGCACTTGGCTGGGCAGGCAGGATCCTGGGAGCGAGGGTAGATGCACGCTCCGCCACGGTGGGGACACCGAGCAGCTTTCCTGGGAGCTGGTGGCCAGGATGGGATGCCAGACACGGAGGGGCTACCGTCTCCTGCGCACCCTGCCAGGGCAGCGGGCAGCAGGGGATGCTCATGGGAGACTGAAGGGATTTCCCTCTGTTTTCCTGGGGCCAGAGCTGCCTCCAGAGGTGATTCCAGACGGAGAGAGGAGCCCTGCCATTCCTTGAGCCCATCACCATGGCCTCACTGCTATCAAGTGCCCAGGCAGAGACGTGAGGCCAAGTGCTTTTCTGGGGTGTCATTACCTTCCCTGTCACCCCACAAGATGGGACACTTCCAAAGTGCTGACACTGTGGTCCCCGCTGCCAGGACCTGCTTCGGGCCAGGCAGGGCTGGGCACAGGCACGGCACCGCAGGCACCCATTCGGCACCACGCCATGAGACACTGTGCTCTGGAGCAGCTTTCCCTTCCANCCGGGGCATTGCTTTGGACGCTGCAAATTAGATTTTTCTGAAAAGGAAATGTTTTACAGGCCATAAATTGTCTCAAAAGAAAATGGGAGGAGTTGGGGGGGTTGGAGGAAAGAAAAATTGTGCAATTTTTTTGTGGCTGGAAAAACAGGGGCGACGTGGCCGGGGCAGCACGGTGGTAGCCAGTCGGGAGCTCTCCGTGCCGGCGGCACGGAGAGCTCCCGACTGGCTACCACCGTGCTGCCCCAGCTTCCATGCCAGTGCCACTAGGTACCCGTGTGTGGTTCTGTCTTCGGCTTCTTCTGTCGCTTTTTGCCTTTGTTTTTGGGCTCGGTTTTGTCTGGAAGAGAAAAAACAGAGGAGAAAAAGCAGGCTTGAGCCCCGTGCGTGGAACGCGCCTCCTGCAGGTGTTAACACGGGACCTTCTTCCCGATTTGGGGGGGGGGCCCTGGAGCCCTCTCCGAGTGGCAGCTGTCAAGCCATTGGGACACGTGTCCCAAGGAGCACTCTCAACTGGACGAGGTGGGAACAGGGATGCAGGATAATCCCCTGCCGTGCTGCGGGTTCTGACGGGTAGGGGAGCCCATGCTGGGGGAGCGGAAGAGATGCCCCAAAAACAGGCAGCTTTGCTTTGCCTTCCCCTCCTTCACCCACCACATGTTCTCCTGACCCTGAGCCAGCCAACAAAGTGGGGTTTGGGGTTTCTCTCCCTGTATAGCCCCTGTTCAAGGGGCATGGGGACTGTCACCGGCTGGTCCTGCGTGCACCAGCGCTGTTGTCGCTGAGGCTTTCCGAGGGGTTCCAGTTCTTTTCCTGCCCGGCTCTGTTTTTCAGCTCTGATCTCCCAGACAGTTGCCACCCACAAAGGAGAGGGCACAGCACGAACACCAAGCGTCTGGAGAGCCCGGCAGACACACAAGGCAGATTTACAGCAGCGTGAGGGGTTTTTTGTGCCTCAGCCAGCTGTGGAAGCTTCTCCCTTCCAGCTGCCTGGGGACGGCTCAGAAGTGGTGGCACAAATCTCTCATCACACGGTTGGGTCCCACTCTGCCTTTCCTGGCTCGCCTGGGCTGGGGGTGTCTCAGCTGCACCAAGTGAACTCGCCATCTTCCTCCGGCATCTGGATCTTATAACCCAGCACTTGGCTGGGCAGGCAGGATCCTGGGAGCGAGGGTAGATGCACGCTCCGCCACGGTGGGGACACCGAGCAGCTTTCCTGGGAGCTGGTGGCCAGGATGGGATGCCAGACACGGAGGGGCTACCGTCTCCTGCGCACCCTGCCAGGGCAGCGGGCAGCAGGGGATGCTCATGGGAGACTGAAGGGATTTCCCTCTGTTTTCCTGGGGCCAGAGCTGCCTCCAGAGGTGATTCCAGACGGAGAGAGGAGCCCTGCCATTCCTTGAGCCCATCACCATGGCCTCACTGCTATCAAGTGCCCAGGCAGAGACGTGAGGCCAAGTGCTTTCCTGGGGTGTCATTACCTTCCCTGTCACCCCACAAGATGGGACACTTCCAAAGTGCTGACACTGTGGTCCCCGCTGCCAGGACCTGCTTCGGGCCAGGCAGGGCTGGGCACAGGCACAGCACCGCAGGCACCCATTCGGCACCACGCCATGAGACACTGTGCTCTGGAGCAGCTTTCCCTTCCACGCCAAACTTGTCACATCAAACTGTCACCAGCTCTCCGGAGCCAGTGCTGGCACAGCCTGGCAGGGAGAGGAACATCCCCAAAATCGATGCCACCTGGCACCCCGAAGCCGCAAGTTGGGGCCCAGGCGGGGAAGGGAATCGGCTCCTCTGTGCTGTCAGCAGGAAAACATTATTTATGATTGATGGTGTTGAGATGAAGCCACTCTCCTGGCTCCACGGCCCCAGCCTCAGCACGCACATCTTCTGTTATTGCCCCCCTTTCTCCATCCTTTTTCTCTTCCCACCCCTCGCAGTCCTTTTCTCCACCGCCCTCGGCCCCCGCCGCGCTGAGGGTGCCAGCCAGCGCGTCCCACGGCACACAGCGAACCCGCAGCTCCCAACCGCAAACCTCTGCATCGCTGGGGCTGGCAGCTCAGGCCCTACAGATCCGTATCTCATGCACTCCCCCTTTCTGCCAGTTATTAAGCAGAGATTTATTAGAAAGGCTTTGGTCCAGCCGGTCGCATCCAAAAATGACATCAGCCGCCTCCTGGTTCCCATCACCAGCCACGCACCCGCGCCACCCATCCAGACCCTGTGCCAGGTCTGGGCACTGCAAGAGGTGGTGGGGAGCCCCACGCCGGGGACCCCAGCCTGGGGAACGTGGTGTTGCTGCTGTGGGAGGAGGCGCAGGAGCAGGGGCAGGTGAACCATGGAGGATCACCCTGCCCTAGGTTGTCTCCCAAACTTTTGGCCATCAGAACTCCCATGGGTGATTCCCTCCAGCTCCACGAGCACTCTGTATATTTTGGGGGCTCAGAGGTATTTGTAGAAACCTCTCCTGTGGGTCTCAACCCTCCTTATTCACAACTGCAGGGCAGAAGGCCCCAGCCATGCCTTTTCCTTTGCAAGTGTGGCAGGATGGGAGCTGGAACTCGGCAGCCTCATCCCACCACGGTGGCTCACGCCAGTGCCTGTCCCAGCCCAGCGGTGAAAGGGGACTCCAACTGGTCCCAGGCGGTCTCAGGGGCTGCTGGGTGGGAGCAGCCAGCCCGGCACACTGCCCATGGGGGTCCCCGCCAGCCCCACAGCCAGTGCCAGTGCCGGAGCTGCTCAGCACATGTGTCTGAGACGGCAGCTTTCTCCAGAAATGCACGGTCGCAGCCACCAGACTTGAAATGCCTGAGAGATGACAACCAGGCTCACTGGCCACTGCCAGACTGTGGCCACCCCCTACCCCATCCCGTGGTGCACCTCGGGGCTCGCTTTGGAGGTGGTGTGATGCTCACCTCCCGGGCAGTGCTTCCTCATGCGGCACCTCCTTGTCTCCAGCAGCGCAGGGCAGACGGACCCCTCCTCCTTGGCAGCCCCTGCCACCTCCCGGACCCGTGTCTCCAAACCCCACTTGCAGCCGCAGGTCCGGCCCTCGTGGGTGCAGGTGCTCCACTCACTCCACGGCCCTGGCTCGCATGTCTCTACAGGGGACAGGGGTGCAGAATGGGGACGGTGACCCTGCAGCACCAGGCACGTCCCCAGGGATCCAGGGGCATGGGGTGCGGGTGCTGCTTACCTTGGCACTCGCGGGTGCCAGGCTGCACCGTGGTGCTCGGGGGGCACTGCCGAAAGCACTGGCCCTTGTGCAAGTAAAATTTGTCTTTGCACTTCATGCAGAAGTCTCTGCTGAAGCAGCTCTCGCAGCTGGGCGACCTGCACTCTGCCGGGAAGGGGGGCTGGTCAGCCGGGCAAGCCCGAGGGCTGGCATATGGTGAGCCCAGAGCTGGCAGCCCCACTACCCTCTGGGGACCCAAAGCCCCTTGCAAACCTGTGGGGTCCAGGCTGCAGCGCTGGGCAGGGGAAAAGGGGAGGATGCTGCGGGAAATAAAGCTGATGGGGATGCTGTGGGAAATGCAGCCCTCACCCTTCCCAGGGTGGCAAGGGGACATTGGGAGGCACTGGGAGGAATGGGGGGATCCCGGTTGGTGTGGGACGTACTTGTGCATCTGTTGACCTCCAGCCCCCGCACGCCGAAGTAGCCAGGGGGGCAGGTGTGGACACACATCCCGTACTGGCGGATGCCGTCCCTCCAGATGAGCAGGAAGAGCCGGTGGTGGCAAGTGATGCAGCCGTTGTCCTCTGAGCACAGGACGCAGCCTGTGCAGTTCTCCAGCAGGCCAGCATTCACTGCAGGGACAAATGGAGGAGAGGGGCTGTGGCACATGTGCATGACATGGCCAAGTCACCAGGGAGAGTCCCAGCCTTGTGACAGTCCCTCTCTGACCCACAGGGGTTACAGCACCATCCTGTCTCTCTGCAAACACCTCCCCACCTCCCCCCACTCCCCTACTCTCCCCAGGCTGGCAGCGTGGGGACACATGGGGACATGCAGAGCTATTGCTCGCCGCTGCACTCAGCTCGGGCATTGCTGCCTCCATCATCCCAAGGTCCAGGGCTGAGGGTTCACCCCGTGCCCAGCTCTGCCCAAAGGTGCCAGCCTGAGTCCTGTCCCTTTGCCAGCCATGCCCATCCTATTGGAAGCACCTTAATACAAGATAAACAACAGCTCGGTCAGCAGGAATAAACATGCTCTGACCTGGATTAATTAGTTGATGACTGTTAAGCATTGGGGGACATAAAGCATTTTAGAAACCATCAAGAGGAATGGAGATAAGGATCGGTCTGGTTGCTCAAGAGCCTCTGTCGCCTCCCTGGCTTCTTCTGCTGTGCTCCTGACTGGCCCCAAGGTGGGCTCTGCTCCCAGGGGGCTGCCAGCCCCTGCCAGCCCCCAGCAGGGACTGTGGGGACCCTGCCAACTGCTCCTCCTCCCTGAGCCAACTCCCTGTGTCCAAAGAAACACAGCCCAAAGAGATGCTCCTGGCACTCCAGAAGCCGGGTAGCTGAAGGGATACCCATGCTTGGCGTCTTTTTGCACCCCCAGACTGGTTGAGCACCTCCATAAGGGGCCACCAAGCTCCTGCATGCAGGCAGCCACTGCCTCTACTGTGCCTGGCTGTGTCAAGAAGCCCTTGCTCAGCTCTGGCACTACAGGCTCCCCCGAGCGGTCCTGGGCAAAGGCTTGTGTTGGGCAGCGGTGACAATGCCAGCAGTGCTGTCACTGCACGCTTGGGTCCTGGACTCCATCTGCCAGCAGATCTCAGAGCACTAAGATGGGATTTTTGGCACATAGTGAAGGCCTAGGAAGGCGGTAGACCCAGGCAGAAACCAGTGCCTGTGGCTGGGGCAGTCAGGGGCTGGTGTGGAGCCCCAGCTCCAAGCCCTGGCAGGCACTGGGAAGGACCTGCCCTGGAGCACCTCTGGCCCCAGCAGAATCGAGCAGGCAAGGACAAGCCAGAGGAGCCCTTGTGCTGGCTGCTGCCCAGCACGGACACAAGTTTCAACCCTGGGAGCGATGCCTGGCACTGATGCTTTCTGACCCCCAGGAGCGGCAGCAGAAGGTCCCCATGGCTGTGGTGACTGGGGCAAAGGGGCTGGTGGAAAGCAGAGGTCGATGCTGGGGAAGTCGGGGGAGATACGGGCAGATGATGCCTTGCAGCCTTGTGTGCTGGTCCCCAGCACAACTTTCCCTGATGCAGGCCAGTCCCTGGAGCAGTAGTGCCATGTAGCTGTCCCCAAGCTGGCTCATCCCGGTCCCCTAGCCGGGGCACAGGAGCTTGGACAGCAGCGTGGTACTTCACGGCCGGGAAGCTTCGTTAGGTCTGCGTCTGCTGGGAGTGCGCTAACGAAGCACCTTGGATCCATTAAGTTGTTATGGTCTCCGTTACATATTTACCAAATGCTGACAACATTTGTGTTCCTGGCTGCAGCTGGAGC
>VXBJ01004660.1:98433-115860 GCA_013400055.1 Nycticryphes semicollaris | reverse complement strand
CCTCCCCTGAGCCAGCCCTGTGCCGTGCACTGAGATGGGAACGTAGCCGGTCTCCCAACGGGGCCCGAGGGACCGGGTTGGGAGGATGCTGGTTCCCAGCTCCTTCCAGCCCCAGGCATCATTTCACATCTCCTGCCCGCTCCATGTGAGCGGCAGCGGTGGCTCCGGCACTGCCAGGGGAGGCAGGAGGCAGCAGCCCTGTGTCCCCCAAGTTGTCCCTTGGTACCTGAGCGGGACGAGCCGGCCGCACACACCATACCTTGCTTCTTCCATCGGTTCTGCGTGAGCATTTCCATGGAGCTGATGAATAACAGCAACATGAATATTATCCACAGCATCTGGGCAGGAGTAATTTCGGGCAGGGAAGGAATCAAATCATCCAAGCGGCTGGCGGGTTCGCCTCCTGCCAGAGCCAGCCGAGGGGCGGCGGGAGGGAGGAGAACGGCTCTGGGCTCACACCATCCCACCCTGGTGTTGCTGCAGGCACGCAGCCTGGCTTTAAGGTGGCATAAGCCCTGGGGGAGGCAGGGGCTGTCAGGCCAGGGGACTGCTCATGGTGGCGGGGAAGTGCCGACTGCTCCGGGGAGCTCTGCCTTTATAGCCAGTGCCAGCCCCCTTGGGGGGGTGGGGGGGTGGAGTCAGGCGGCTGACGCTGCCTCCGCCACCCTCCCTACCCCCTTGGCTCAGCCCTCTGCTCTCAGCCCTGGCAGCCCCAGTAACCCTGGCAGGGCTGGGGGGCTACGGTAGCCCCCCGGGCAGGGATGAACTCCAGGGCAGGCCGATGGGCTGGGAGCTGTGGTGGGTCTCCAGCAGCTCCATCAGCGGCTGCGGATCTGCTCTTGCTGTCCTCAGGATTCCATCTGACTCTGATTTTCCAAACGCTTCGTAACTCACCTCCCTCGGAGCTGTGGGAGCTGAGTTGTGCTGAGCTGCACTGAGGGGTTCTCAGCTCCCACACGACTTCCCACACCTCTCACCCCATGCATGGTTTCTACCTGGGGGGCTTTTGGTGTGCCCAGAGGGTCAGGAAGGGGACGCAGGACAGGAGGGTGAAAGGGCTCAGCTGTGACACCTCACTCAACGGGTACTTGCAGGTAAGACATGGATGCCAGTGCTGCGGGTCCCCATCCCGGGAGCTCCACGTGCTCATCCCATTGCGCTGGCACATGCTGGCCCCACACCATGAGCCGTGCCCTGAAGCATCCCTGGCCAGGGCAACCAGGCCACTTCCCACCAGTGACAGCCCTGATGGCAGCCTCCAGCAGCACATGGTGGCTTCCAGTCAACCAAGGGAGAGTTTCTCTCTGCTTCGCTTTTGCAGGGGGCACTGATTTTACTGAGATTTGCTCCTGCAGGCAAAGCTGACACCAGCTGGAGTGGGCTCATTCCCACCCAGGAAGCTCTGGATCTGCTTTACCAGAGAAGGATGAACGAGTTGGAGGACCATGGAGCACCAGCAGACTTATTGCACTGGGGAGGGCTGCCCACAGGGCTGCAGTGATTGCATCCACCAGTGTCCTGGGGCGTCTGACCATGCCCAGGGAAAGCACACTGGGGTTACTCTCCTCTCTACCTCCCCAAATTTCCTGCACGTGCTCCCTGTCTCCCCCAGAGCCTCCCTGAATGCCTCGTCCCACTGCTCCCATCCAGCACCACTGTGTTTCATTCCTGAAGAGTTAATAATTTAGACAACAAAGGAGCCATTTTAAACACCTTTGGCCTCACTGTGAGGAACCAAGAGTAATAATGGTTGTGATCACTTTAGGGTTTTTTTTCTAATAACAATGTGAAATAAAGTGAAAAAATATCCATAAAATGCAGGTTTTCAGCATCCATCTCAGCTTTACTTTCCATAAACAACCAAGCCCGTAACACGGCATCCCCATCATGGATCTGCATGGGCTTGGGGGTGACCAGGTAGGCACAGGCACGACAGTGCCATCCTGGCACGGGAGCTGAGAAGAATATGGATATGGGAACGACAGAGGAGATCCAGCTGCACTGGTGCTCATGGGTGCTGCTGGTGAGGGATGGCCATGGCTGCAGGTGCCCGGCTGGGCTGTCACCCTGGCAGGGCTCCTGGCAGCCTCTCCCCCTATGGTGGGAACATCCCAGCTCCCCAGGAGCTGATTGGGAATTTTCTTTGTCTGGACCTGGAAGGAAAATGTTGTGCAAGGGCCAGAGAAGCGCCTCATCCCCGGTCACGCTCTCCAGCTGCTGGCACCAGTGAGCGGATGTCGGAGCGAGCCCTGCCAGGGTGAGCCCCCTCGCAGGAGCGTGCTAATTGGGTGGCTCTCATTAACACTGGGTCCTCGGGGACGGCACGCAGCAATTTGCTCAGCTCATCGCTGGGCCGTGCAATAACACGGAGGCTTTGCCAAGGCCAGCAGAGCTACTGGTCCCAGTGGGTGCTGGGTGTCCCTGAGGGAGCAGAGGAATCCTCTCATTTGTCTTGATTTGGTGATTTATGACTACTTCTCTGAAAACTGCAGTGGGAAGGGATGATGTATTGTCCGCTGATTAATCAGGCGCCTGTTACCTCTGTTTTGGGGGGCTCTGGGGGGCGGGAAACTTGGCTGGTGGTGGCCAGGGCGGCAACCGTGGTGACTCAGGGGTGATGCTGGGGAGAAGCAGGGCTGAGCCCACGGGCGCTGCTGGCAGCCCCCAGCTCCCTCACGCAGTCCCGCTCCACGCCAGCGCAGAGGGAATGAAATGTTCCTCCTCCGCCTTCCAAAGCACCAGGGAGAAAGTGTCCAGGAAGATAATTTGGAAAGTTTGTTTGACACTTGAGCACACTTTCATCTTTGGAAAAATCTTGGTGACCTTCCAAGGGAGCACCGCCTGTTTCCCAGCACGGCCAGCACCCCGGGGCATGTGCCCGGGGCACCACCCCAGAGGCTGGTTTGGGGGTTTCCAGGGCTCTGGAGAGGATAGTGTGCTCACACTGGGGCCACAGGTCATGCAGGGATGCTGGCAGAGAGATGCTGGCACAGGGGTGCAGGCACTAAGGATGCTGGCATCAGGGATGCTCCTGGCCAAGGCAGCAAAGTGAAAATGAAAGGGCTGGAGCTGGGGGGAAGGAGACAACAAAGGGCATCGGGACGGAGGGAGCCCCAGGAGAAAGGCAGGGCTTCCTTCTCAGTTGCAATGAGCTCCCCACAGCCACCAGGGCTGGAGCAGCCACTGGGAGGGATATTTTCTCCAGAGCGGGGGCCCTCGTGCATCCCAGGCGATGAATGTGGGTTTGATCAGGGGAGGGTTTGAGCGGATGGTAGTGGATAAGGAAGAAAAATATTTGGCATTCCTCTCCCATCATAACAAGCCCAGATGCTTGGACGGTGGCAGCCCACTTCCCACAGGAATGGAAAGTCACAGCCGCTCCTCGCGCCAGCTCGGCAGAGGCCCTTTCCCCTGTGCTTACGAAATGTCGACTCCACCTAACACCACACCGTGGCCCTCATGGGGCATCTCGTGGCACGGCCACTTCTGTCACCCAGGTCCCCAGTGGTGGCACTGCTCGTGACTCTCACTCCGGATGACATGGAGCTCAGAGCTCAGCAGATGCATGGGGTAACCTGCTGAGAAAGACCAAACTGCAGATTTACTGCCTGAGCAGGAGCCCGGTGTGGCCAGAAACTCCTCCCCATGCTGGCATATTGGGAACACCTGGGCCAGTGCAGCGCTGGGAGGGAGGAGAGCTCCAGCAAGGTCAGTGCTGCTGGGAGCTGTAATGGGAAGCAGCTCCTGCTTGGCTGGAGCTGGTGGGAGCAGCTGGGCTCTGTGCAGTGGGAGGCAGCTCCAGCCTACACAGTAGCCCCTCTGGCCACCTCCCGTGCTGGCACACAGAGCTGGTGAAGCCCCTCAGTGCTGGGACACTGTCAGCTCTCCCAGGCAGAATGGATGGGATAAAGGTGGCTGACTTCAGCACGGGCATCAGCCAAGTGCCCGGAGCATCCTGCAGCATGCTTGTGGCACGCTTGCTCTCCTCCTCCTCCTCCTCTTCCTCCTGCCATGCTCCAGTTGCTCCTGAATCTGTGCCATCCTCCTGTCTCCCTGCTCTCAAGGGGTTATGGCACCCTGAGATGTTTAAGGTTTGCCTTAAATCAAATCCTTCATCCCAGATTGAGCCACAGAGCTCCCGCTCCCCTCCTGCCAGCACAGCTCCTCCGACTCCACTCCGGCCCCGGCCGCCGGTGCGGCTGCGCAGCCTCTGAGCGCTCCGGCTGCCAAAACAGAAGCAAATCCTGAAGATGGAATTGGTGTTGAGCAGCGCCGAAGGCCGAGGGACGGCAGGAGGAGGAGAGGGAGCCGGGAGGAGGAAAGGGAAGGCGAGCGGCGAGGTGGGAGGCGAGAGGGAAGGTTTGGTGTCGAAACCGAATTCCTGGTCCGTGCCAGTGGAGCAGATTTCCAGTGTTTATTTTATCTCTTCGGTTGAGCCCCTTTGAGGCAGAATATATTAAATGGCTTGACTTTATATAATGAAAATAATTGAAACAATACTCCTGCTTCCCAGCCGCAATTTGTCGTGATTTCAGCCAAGAGTGGCCAGCCTCCTCTAGGTGGTGGGGACAGCCGCCGCCGTCGGCGCTTGTTCACTGGTGATTGTTGACACATGTCAGCGTCGCCTTCCAATTTCCGTACAGCTGTCAGAGCGGGAAAAACACCCCGGCGGCTCGCACGGCACGGGCTCGGCGCCGGCCGGCACCGACGGGCGCAGCGGTGGACTGCGGGAAGGACATCACCCTGGCGCTGGGTGCTCATCTGCTGTAACAGGGCCGGCGGTTATGGCTGAGCCGGGATTTCTCAGGGAGAGGTGGGATTGGGGCAGCACTCGCAAGTAGCCGGGAGATGAGGATGGTGGAAGGGGGAGAACCCTGGGAGGAGGGGAGGATGCGCTGATTTGCTGCATGAACTGTTGTGTTTAGATCTCAATATTCACCAGAGAAGGCGAAAGAAGGAGATGGACATGAAGATTGGGGGTTGTTGAAGGTTTTGCTCAACTCCTCCCCAGCAGCGGGTAGGCACTGGGGCAGGGTCTCTGCGGAACTGCCCCCCTTCCCAGCCCCAGCATCCTCCCAGGCAAGGGCCTGCACCGAGGGCTGTCCTTGCAGCTGACATCAACCTTCATCTTTATTTTTCCACCAAGGAGCAGCTGAGCTGGGCAGACAAATTAAGAGCAAGCACGATGGTGAGAAGTCCCCCATGTTGAGCCAGGCCACGAACCCAACCTCTCACTCTGCAGCACCGTAGGTATCCTGGGGAGAGCTGCCGGGAGGTGAAACTAAAAGCAAAAGGCAGGGGAGGTCTTCAGGGAACTGAGACACAGTGTAAAAATTGCTCAGAATTTTCCTCCTGCCATTGCAGTGATTCGCCCCCCCCCGGGGGCTGTGTGTGCTGGGGTCTTGGGGAAGCTTTCTCTGAGAAAAGGGAGGGAGATGGGCTGCACAGTGCAGGCTCGAGAACCTGGGACTTGAAGCAGCAGGACCAGGCTTTCACAGAGCCTGGGAAGCTGAATTTGCAGCATTTATGCAGATTATTTTGCTGCAGCCATCCAGGATTCCCCAGGGGAGGTGGGTGCTGTGGCCATGCCCACCATGTCCCTGGCACTGGGTGCAGCTGGCAGAGCCCCCCCAGCACAGTCAAAGCACTGGTGACCATGGGGCAACCTCCTCTCCACCGGGTAAGGCTATCAGCTGCCTCTGGCTTTCCTAGCAGTGAAAATTATGTGTTTGTTACTGGAAGGGAGCAAGCCAGTGGTATTTTAGTAGCTGGCCCTCTTCTATTCTCCTAAGAATCATTTATGCCAAATTCCAATTGAATTTCTTTTAATATTTGTGCTATTTAAGGAAACTATTGAGAAAGACAGATGGAAGCATCAGTCAGATGGATGTTCCTGGCTCCACGTGAGACAGCACTCAGAAGTCCCATCCTTTTTCAAATAATTTTAATGTGACTACATGGTTCCCTCTTGCACAAAATTCCCCAGGAGGGTAAATCCTCTGAATCCAGGGGATGACTCTCACCAGTTGGAATTCCGCAGAAGACAAAGGCTTTGGGCAGGCTCCTAGTCCTGGATGGGGAAATTCCCCCTGGCAGCCGCAGAGCCTGGGATGGGCCATGGAGGCAGCTGCCACGCTCGTGGCTCTGGTGCCCGTGGCCATCGCTTGCCCTCACTGGGCCGGCCCTGCACATGCCCCACCACAGGCATGGCTCCCAGTGCTCATCCCCAGTGAGGGATGTGGCACAGAGGCTGCCCTCGGGTAGCCAGGGGCAAGAAGGGTGGCCACCTGGGTGCCCACAGGGAAGGCATACTCTGTGTGTGCACTGTACCTGCAGCCAGCAGATGCCATGGCTGAGAACCTGCTGTTAGCGTCACTGGGGTTCAGCTGCTGAAGGCTGACAGCACATGTCTGTGCCAGAGCCTAGTTTTAAGCCAGTTTGCTTGAAATCCAACCTCTTTGTGTCAGCTCTGGTCACTGCCGTGGGTCCTGCTGGCTGAGGCTGAAATGGGACCCTGAACAGCAAACCTGTCTCTGGTGAACCTATGGGCAACTGGATGCTGTTCGTACTGTGACCAAAGCCGACGGCTCCTCTGCTACTGCCTGCCCTGGCCAAATTTGCACGGATGTGCTCATGCTTTGGACAGCAAGCCAGAAGGAAACAGCACATCCTAAGGGCTGTCTATGAGTTAGTCCTTTGACGGACCATGCTGCGCAGGCACGGGGATGGGTAACACCTGGGCAAACGTCCCCAGGCACAGAAATCTGTGGGCAAGGCTTAACTTGACGCTGCTGAGTGAAGAAGAGACCGGCACCTGCTCTGCCATCACTATAAATGAACCTCCAGCTCTTGACCTCATCATCATCATCATCAGAACCACCCTGCCCATCCCGAGTGCATCCTTCCCCATCCATGGGAACCAGGGTTTTGGGTCTTCCATATGGAGATGGTTCCCTCCTCGCCGTCCAGCCCCATGCTCACCCTGCTGACATCCCACCTCCTGGCTCTGGTTCTGGTATCCCCTGGGCAAAGCCTTTCGTCCTGTCCCTCTGGCACAGCCTAGGGATGTGGCACACTCGAGGCCAGCCAGGATTGTGGTCACCAGCCCTGCAGCGACTGTCTGTGCCCTAGGGATGAGGGGACACGAGCCTATCACCTCCAAGGGGCTGCCAGCCATGTGTCACCGTGACTTGTAAGGGCTTTTCTCAGAATTAATAACAGGAGGGACCAAAAAATTTAATATTCTAAAGTGAAAATAGAGTGATAATTGTATTTAGCTGACATTCAGGAAAATTATTACCACCTGGCAGGCGGGTGACGTCAAAGAGCAGCATAAACCACCATGAATTTTGGAGAACACCATGAAAAAATAAAAATAAAATATAAAAAAATCCCAAACAGAAGGAAAAAGAAGAAATTGTGAAGGCCAGGCCTTTGTGTCAACAAAACCCCAAGGGTCAGGAGCCATCCTGGGACAGTAGACAAAACTGGTCCCTGGGGTCTGTTTGCCGTTAGGAGAGGAGTTTTGCTAATGGACAGGGGTGCCAGGGGATGTGGTCCCCACAGGTCACTTTCTCCATTGCAGGCAAAGCCATGGAGAAAAATGTTCCCCTCTCCTTTTCCTTTGTTTTTCAGCCTTTTATATCCTGTTTATGCCACTAACAAATTAAATTTTCGGGAGCTGGAATAAAGACAAAGACTGAGCTGTTTGAAACACTGTTGGGTTGCAGGCGGCTTCCGTCCTGAAGCACACAGAGGAGGTTCAGCTTCTCCATCATCCCAAAAAGCACCAAACTGCAGGAGCAGGAGAAAAAGGGGGTCTGGATGGGCAAGTGGAGCCGAAGCATGGCCAAGGAGGGTGCCAGTGGGGTCAAGGTTGCCCTGACCCTCATGCTGGTCCCTGAGCATCAGCCCTGCTGGGGCTGAGGGAGGGATGTGGGGGCATGGTCCCCGGCTGGTTCCCAGTGCCCGCAGCCGGGCACAGATCCGCTGCAGCAGTCTCCAGCTCATGGAAAGAATTCTTCACTTGGGAATTCGAGCAAAAAAATAAGATTAAATGAAGGAAAAATATATGCTGCACTGTGAAAGTACAAAAAAATACATTTCCAAATATCCTAAACCTCCTCCCAGCCCTGCACGCACTCCGGGCGCTCTCAGCGTGCCATCTCTCCTCCCCATCACTCGGGTATTTACAGCTCCCCACCCGAGGGGACAGCTCTGTCCTAGCTCAGAGGGGACCACAGCAGGGAGGGACGCCATGACCTGGTGCCCTCGTCTCGACCACTCTATCCATCCCTGATCTTCCTTGGCTGTTTGTCCAACATGCAGAGCAGGCCACCCATCACGATGGTGAAGTTCCAGCACCTTCCTGCAGGCAGAGGGGACCTCCTGCTGCGTCCCCAGCCCTGGTCAGGGAATGCTCCAGGGTACGGAGGGTGTACCAAGGGACCTGATGCCACTCTCAGCAGGCACAGCCCCTTGGGGACAGGGACTAAATTGACATCAGCTCTTTGCAGAAGAGACGCTTCTGTGCTAGGCCGTGCCCAGGCCTCTGCTTTGGCTTGACTTTTGCAGATCTCCCCAGGAACAGGGGTCCTGTGTGGGCTGTGGAGGTGGTCCCTGTGAGTGAGGGTCTCTTGGGTTCCAGTCCAGAGGCCCTCAAGGGGCAAGGGCCAGAAGGAGGACCATGCAGCAGGAGCTCAACTGGTTCCAATCATCAGTGTCGGGGGAAAAACACCAAAATACTGTGATGAAAGGGTGATGTGTGGCACGGCCTCCCCTGGGTGCAAAATGCCTTCTCCCATGGGGAAGAGGGATAATTAGAGGTTACTGATGTTTCTGGCTCTTTACTGGTTTGCTAATTTGAACCCCCTCAGAAATACCACACAGCAACCCTGAGCTCCCAGCAGATGCCCTCCGCACCTCCTGCTTCTCCCTGGGTTTTTCCCAGCCAGTCCGGCTGCAGTGGGGCCAGCAGCCACTTCATGAGCCAAATCCGCTCTGGCTCCATCAATTTCACTGGAGAGATGGTGACATCCCTCTGTTCTCATGTGGGGACGAGCCACAAGCAGGGCTGGGTGCACCCAGGTTTGCAACGATTTTGGGGTATGCACAGTCCCAACTGTATTGCCTTAAGATCCCAGGCTCAACTGAATAACTGGAGACCACTGAGACCACAAACAAATAAGATTGGATTTGATATATTTTTATTATTTATGCATTTTTTTTTTCTGAAAAAAAACCCAACCCAAACAAAACGAAGAGGAGAACTCATATTTCCCATTCATGTAAAAAGAATTTGCCAGCTTGTGGGGGTGAGAGCAATGCTTGAGGGTCCCTTGGACTGGAGGAGCCGCCACCCTGTGTCTCTGGTGAAAAAGACAGACCAGGAGGTGCCTGGTAGGGGCATCTCCATGCCTGGACACCTGCAAAGGTGCACGGGCTGGGGAGACAGAGCCCATGCAAAGCCTGCAGCTCCCTAAACCAGGGTGTTGGGAAGGGGCAGAACAGCACAGTCCGGGCCGGGGCTCGAGCCCCAGCGCTGCCAGGGTCTAAACGCCTCGGCAAAGAGGCAGCGGCTTTCAGCCAAGGCTTTGGAAAAGAATTTAAGAAAGTTCTTGGTGTGGCCTCTATTTTCCTAGAACAGATCAAGAGCTGGGCTCTGCTCTGCTCAGCAATCCTCTCCCTGCTTTTTGCCAAATTCCCCAGCAGGGCCAGAAGACAGGAGCTAAACTGAGGACAATCCAGCACCCTGGGGTTTGGGAGAGGGTCTGCATGGGCAGAGGAATGTGGTGGGTGGAGGGACCATGAGGTCAGGACTTGACTCCCTGCATCCCTGTATCCCCCACATCCCTGATCCCCTCCATCTCTGCATCCCCACATCCTTGCATTCCTTCTTCCCTACATTCCAAAACCTTTGCATCCCTACATCTCTGCATCTCTGCTTCCCCACATCCCTACTTCTCTGTATAGTTACCTCCCTGGAAGGCTGTGCTATTCCCATTTTATGGGATCTTCCCAGTTGGATGATGTGCTTGTTCTCCAGCAGCATCCTACTGCATTGGGCATCCCCCATGCACAGCCCTGGCATCTTCCTCACAATCAAAGTTACTTATTCAATGAATTCTTCCTTTTCCGTGTCATTAATGGAGAAATCCTGTCACATAATTATTTTTCTGCATGGGTGCAAAAGCCTCCAGGGAGGCAGTGTCAGGAGGCTGGTGCCATCCAGGTCCCCATCCCCAGAGCGGGGCCCTCCTGCGCATCCTGGGGGCAAGGGTGGCTGCCGGGTGGAGCGGAGCAGCAGCGTCAGTGCACGGCCAGTTCCCAATTTGCACCAGCCCGAAACAATGACGATGACAGTAGTAGAAATAAAGAGATGAAAAATGTGTCTGCGATTTTAATGGGCTGGAAACACCCAATGCAGGGGACAGAGGGACGGGAGGATAGCTCCTGGCCGGCCATCGCTGCAACGCTGCATGCCCCGGCAGCGAAAGGGGTCCCTAATGCTTCCAAGATGTGGAGCCCTTCACGGGGGACAGCTTGGCTTTCTGCAGCAGTTGTAGCTCAGGGGAACAATTGGGAAGATTATCGCTTTGGAAGTTGCTCGCAGGGTTGGGAGGCTTCAGATAGCCTGGCCACTGGCTTTCATGTCTGCACCAAACAATTGCTCTGGGTTGGAAATGCAGGCGGGGGGTCTGTGGAGCCCCGCAGCCTCGTGCAAGGGATCCCTGCCCCAATCTGGCACCGGGAGCAAAAGAAAGGGAAAGGGTGAGCCATGTGTCCGGTGGGAACAGCCACAGCCACACAGTCCTGCTCTGGCTCTGGCTTCAGGGAAGCCAGCCACGTCTCTCCCAGCCCCAGGTCCCTGAAGCACGGCAGTGCCAGGATGGAGCAGGAGCAGGAGGGTGACATCTCTGCCAGAATGTCCCCATTGCCTGTGAAAACAGAGGCGGCAACAGCTGGTCCCAGCACTGGTCCTATGGCTGGTCACCTTCTAGAGCTCTTCTCCTTTCCTCCCTGGGATTTTGTCCTACTTTTTTTTTTATTTAAGATTTTTCATAGTCTTTTAAACACTGTAAAAATTTAATACAAAGGAAATTAAAAAACCCAGAGGAACTATTCTCAAAATAATTTCACAATCTGCACATATCCCTCAGCAAATTTAATTTGTAGGAAATAAAGAACAAAATATGACAATAAAGGACTTCTAAACAAGTCCTAATGCTTTACATGTGTAAGTGCAAATGCCGCGCCTGTGCACAGGCACCCGGCAGAGGTGGGTGGTGTGGGGGCCAGGGGCCATGGCTCTGCCACCCCCAGCCTGGCTGGTCGACACTGTCAGGGGTCCCTGCTTCCCCGGAGGTGCCTGGCAGGAGCCAGGGGCATTTTTCTGCCCCAAATATCACATGAAACTATGGCCCCCCGTTGAGCACATCCTCCTCCTGCCCTGGTAGCTCCAGTGGCAGCGCTGAGAGTGCATCCTACTTTAGTAGCCTGGATCCTGCCCAGTTTGGGGCAGTTTCCCACCAGTTAATGGGGAAACCTTTTGAAGAATCCAAGTCAGCCCTGCCAAGGTGTCAGACCCACTGGAGGATGCTCTGAACATATAGGGTGAGTCAAGGACCTCCCACCTCACAGTGGGCATGGCTTCCTAGGGGCCACCCAGCACCTTAGGGTCTCGGTGGCACAAGAACATGGGGGCTTACTGTAGCACCCATCCTCACTGCTCCCTCATGTGCCCCCAACACCATCCAACTGCACAAAAGCATCTCCTTCCCCATATGTTTTGTCCAGCTTGTGGTCCTGCCTCTCCCCCTTTTTTTATTTTTTCCTTCTTTTAATGAACTGGCACCTGGAGTAGAATTTTCCCTTTAAACACCCAGCTTTGTATTTTAGTGACTTATTCTGTGTCTTAATTAGCGAACTGGCAAAAATGTCAGTTGTTACCTACCATGGGCACATATATACCACAGGCTGCAATGGCAGGAGGTGCTCCCCCAGCACTGCACACACAGCTCTTCGTGCCCCCAGGGAGGGCGAATGCTGGTAACACTGGCTGCAACACCACCTGGCCCTCAACCCAGGTCATAAAATCCACCCTGTGACAGCATTTTGCTGGCCTCATCCCCTCCCTGACAGTGCTCAGGGTCTCTGGGCTGCCAGTGCCACTTGGCAGGTCGCTGCTCCCTGGGTGCTCAGATGGCTCCTTTCCCAGCTGTGTCTGTGATGCTGTGGCATCGGTGGCCTGGCAGTGAGTCTGGAGCAGGGTGCAGACCTGTTTTGGGGTGTAATAGACAGGTCTGTGTATGGAGGGGCTGGTTGATGCAGGCACTGGGGCTCAGGCTGACTCCCTGCATGCAGAGACGTGGTCCTCCCTGCCCTGTCCCGTGCTGTGGGTCACAGGACAGAGCCACCCTGACCCTTTGCTCATGTGAAAATAGAGAATGTTTGGGGGTCTTCACTCAAATTGCTGTTGCACCCGCACATAGGCACTGCTCTAGGTGCTTTCTTTGGCTCAGACCCCCCCATCCCAAAACGGCTACGCTCGCTGGCTCACCATGGGCCAGCCCAGCCTGCCACAGCCAGACTCCCTGCTCCCTCTTGGCTCTTCCCAGCCCCACCGGGCAGCACGTCAGGCCGGTTTCATCGGGAGATATTCACCACCAGCTCCTCAGAAGAAAGGCGAGCGCTTACCCAACTGCACTGCGCTGGGAAGCTGATACTCCCCGAGAACATTGCCTCATACCATCCGTGCGTGCCTGGGATGGGGAGAAATGCCGGGGAGCTGCAAACGACATCCAAAAATGAAATGTACTGTCTGCAGCAGCGCCGGGGCAGCAGCCTGGGGCAAGCGACCGCCATGTGTCATGGAAGGAACTGCAAAGGAAAGGGTCTTGTGAGGATAGCAGGAGCTGCACTGCAGGAGCAGGCTGTGCCGTCCCCATGGCTCCATGGGCTTCATGCAGCCTCTGAAGTGCTCTGGGACGAGATCAGGATGGGACCAGTTCTTCTTCTGCATGCGGTGCCTCCTCCTCCTCCTCTTCACCGCAGAGGGAAGATGCTGCCAGCCCTGGGGATGCGGCGGTGGGGTACAAGCCCTGGGGCAGCATCCGCTTGCTCCTGACTTTGATGCTCTCCGCAGTCAACATGGCCTCAGGCATCCCCTGCCGTACCCGGAGCAGGGAGCAGTTTTGCATCCCAGCATTGCTGCCTGGCCCTGGGCAGGGAGCAGAGGCAGAGCCCAGGCAGGCAGCGCAGACAAGGCAGCTCGTGGGCAGGGCGCTGCCTGTCTGGGCGCTGGGACGGCCCAGCAGCCCAGCTGGTCCCCGCTTTGATGTGGGGTCCCTTCGGCTCCGCACAATGTAACCCGGCTCAGCCTGCAGACTGGGATGGGAGTGAAGCAAGGGTGATTGATGGTCTTGTTTTGTTCCTTTAAGGCTGTCCCTGGCCATTCGGATTCACGTCTAAGGTCCCTCGAGAGCAGAAGGGGGGACGGCAGTGTTCACCCGGGCTGCAGGGATGGGGCTGGCAGGGTGCAGGCTCCAGTCAGGGGCAGCAGATCAGGGGACTGGGGTGGCCGCTGCCCTCTCTTCTGCTCACTCAGGTGGTTCAAGCACTCTGTGCCTCAGTTTCCCCATCACCACTGCCCTTTAGGAAGATGTTGGTGTCTCTGGATGACAGAGAGAGCAGTAGTTCCTGCTACTCCCAGGCATGTCAGGCATCCCCTGCATTAAGGCAGGCACAGGGAGAGCAAGAGCCCCACCAAGCCTAAAGCTCATTAGGACTCGAGTGTGTTGACCTCCAAAAAATTGAGTTTAGCTCCATCCAGTTGATGAGTCACGACTGTGTTTGTGCATCGTGCTCCCTGCAAGCAAGGTTTCCACCGCAGAGCTAACAGGCTTTTCTGGGAAGCAGTGGGGCTCTGGGCTTCCTAATTATTTTCAAACCCTATTGGCAGCTTCCCTCTGACGGGGATTATGCCTGCTCGAAGCACAGCACTCCAGCATGTTCGGAGTCCCGAAAGTGCTAATTGACTTTACGTTTGGCCTCGCTGCTGAGAGCCTGCTCTCTCGCAGCCCCGGTGCCCCCTCCTGCTACTGCGGCGAGCCCGCCTGCATGTGGTTTGAATTTCTTCTCTGGAGAAAAACCCCCTTTCTCCTGCCTCAGTGTCATCTTTCCCTGGCATTGAATTTGGGGGAAAGGAAAAGGAGGCCAAATTTTCACCTCCCCTCTCAAGGCAATGACAGGAGCCCCATGACAGTGAGGGGCAAAGTCTCTCCCAGGAGCCACCAATGCCCTGTCCCTCCCAATGTCCCCTGGCATCAAGATTTTGGTCACCCTCAGGTGTCTCCTTATGTGCCAGTAATCCCCATGTGGTTGAGAAGAGCGTGGAGGAGGCTGCCCCAGCACTGCTGGTTCTCCCAGCTCTGCAGCAGGGGATCCTTTCCTTCCTTCCTTCCTTCCCTCTGGCTGTGAGCTGGGAATTGCTGCTGGCATGGAGCAGTGTGGGCAGCTCAGAAGCAAACACGGCAGTTCCGTCCCCCGGTGCCTGGCGCTGCTCACCCTGGGTGAGGTGATGCACTTGGGCTTTCCCATCCATGGAAAAGGAGCAACAGTACGGTGACTTTGAGGGAGGGACGATGCTCTCAAAGAACAGCAGCCCATGACAGCTGAACATCAGCCAGGGATTATCCACAGCCCCTCTTTGCCTTCTCCCACTGGGCCATACCCGGTACACATGGTACAGCACAGGGGTGAGCCAGTTACCCTGGCCCTGCCGGCTGCCGTTCCCAGCATGGAGGGCTCTTGGGCTGCCAGCGGGGCAGGCGATTGGGAAATCTGTTTCTTCTTCTGCTCGTTACGACACCACAGTGAGCGCATCCACCGGGAGCAGTGAGGCAGTGGGAAAGTATGAAGGTCAGGGGAGACTGTGGTTTGCGTGACGGAGGTGACCCTGACTGATGCATCCCTCTACCTGCCCCAAGCCCCACCACCCTGCTGGGAGGGCTCCAACCACCTCCTCCCCTGGGACATCAACCCTGGCCCCATTCCTGCGGGGGAGCAGCTCTCCATGGTTCCCATAGATCCCAGTTCCAGGTAAAAGAGGGAGGAAAAGGGCCACGTGCAGCTTCCCCTGCATTTCCACAGGCAGGAGGGGCAGTGCTGGTTGGTGCAAGAGCTGGGCATGAATCCTCATGAGCACATGCAGGCATTTGGGGCACTGGCTGCTGCGGGGGCTTCACTCCGTTCTCATAGCATTGCTCCCACTCTCAACTTTGCTCCATCCGCTCCGATGACGGCACCAGCATGCCCGTCTGCCAACGTGACGCACTTGCCTTGCAGCGCTAATGAGCTGGCTCTGCAATCCTCGTCACCTCGTTTAATGGCTTGGCCGCTGCGTCCCAGTCAGGGCTGCGCCATCCGCTACCTCCCACATAGCTTGCAGGCCCCTAACTCACATTAGGGGAGCCGCTTTCATGTGGCCAGTGGTTTTCATCATCAACGAGCCACAGAATGAGCAAGACCCTGAGAAGAGGAAGGAGCCGATGGGGAGTTAGGCGTCACGGGCCAGCGCGGTGAGGCACCATGGGCACTGGACAGGCAGCTTTGATGTAGTGGCCACCAGCCCCAGGGGCTCTGGGCTCAGGTACGGTGGGGGTCCGGCTCCAAGGAGGGTCCTGGGAGAGAGGATGCACGGAGGCATCCAGATTTACCCCATGCTGTGCCCACGGAGGGGCTGCTTGGGCTGGGGGTGGGGTGTCTCAGCTTTAAAAGTCACCCCTTGTGTGTGGTCTGGGGCAGCCAGCATGACATGGGAAAGGGAAAATAAGTTAAGGATGGACACGGAAGTGAGCCCACATGGGGGGACAAGGCAATGGCTGGATGGGAGTGTGCAGTGATGGGTGAGAGGGTGGGCAGCAGTGGGTGAACAGGGATGGCAGCAAGTTGGATGGAAAAACAAGAGCCTGGTAAGCACTCGGCATGTCTTCTGCCTCTTACCCCACTGAGGCACCACCACCTCCTGCCATCACCTATTCCAAACACCCGCATGCTCTTGCACCTGCAGCAGGTCCACAG
The DNA here is from genome assembly GCA_013400055.1 of Nycticryphes semicollaris. Lineage (NCBI taxonomy): Eukaryota > Metazoa > Chordata > Aves > Charadriiformes > Rostratulidae > Nycticryphes > Nycticryphes semicollaris. Next base: position 99,780 of record VXBJ01004660.1, on the reverse strand, counting down.
GCAGGGCGGGAAGCTTGTTAGTGGCACTGGGATACAGGATTTAGGATCGGTATTCCTGGAAGGAGACATGATATTTCAAATTCTGCCTCTGGAAGGGGCATTCAGATGAGGCTACTGGTACCCAATGCACCCACTCAGGGACGGGCTGTGTCGGGAAAGTGAAATGTGGATGCCGTCAAAGCCTGCAACTGTGGCTGCCGCCTGCCGGGAGCGAGCCGTGGGACGGAAACACTGCCTGCTGCTGTGAATCACAAGCCCAGCTCTGGAAAAGCTCCGGCTGAGGCATTTCCTGCTGTTCTCATCACATCCCCATCCGATGCCTCCCTCATGAGGCTCCCGCACTGAAATCCCAGCCCCGTGGAAAATCAGCAGTACTTTCCTGCCGAGTCCAGCACGGCCAGCGCGGCTCACTCAGTTTTCCAGCCATGGCCATCTTCCATGGAGCCGGGACTGGTGGGGGGAACAGCAAGAGGTGCGGTGGGTCCCTGGCCAGTGTGGCGATGATTCGTGTGAAGGACAGGCCCGCTGGTCTGCGGTCAATTGTTCATCCTCAGTGACTTCTTGAGGGGGAAACGGAAAGAGTGGACAGTGCAAGTTAATTAATGGATGCATAATGAAGTCAAGATGAGCATCCCCAAGGAACTGGAGCTTGGATTGGGAAAGCAGCAGCAGACAGTGGCGTTCCCCAGCATAGGGCTGCTTCACCCCAAGCCACAGCCTCCTGCCAGCCCCATTGAGGACACCGGTGGGAAAAAAAACTTTAACAGAATTTAGGTGTTACAAATACTATGGCCTAGGGTAAAGGAGATGTGCAAGGAATTAAATAACCCTGTTGATGGCCATTCAGTGCTTTGGTCCCTTTGGTCCCAGGGAAAAGGCTTGCTATGGCAGCAGACACGGAGCTTAACGCTTTTTGAACAAATATCAAGGAAGAACCAGGGGCAGGGGATGGAGATGGAGAAGGAGAAAGAGAAGGAGAAACAGAAGGAGGAGGGGAGGGAGAAGATGAAGAAGATGGAGGAGAAGAAGGAGAAGGGGAAGGAGAAGGGGATGGGGGAAAAGACGGGGATGGAGACGAAGGAGAAAGAGAAGGAGAAACAGAAGGAGGAGGGGAGGGAGAAGATGAAGAAGATGGAGGAGAAGAAGGAGAAGGGGAAGGAGAAGGGGATGGGGGAAAAGACGGGGATGGAGACGAAGGAGAAAGAGAAGGAGAAGGAGAAGGAGAAGAAGGGATGAACCCACCCCCCACCCCGCCGGGCTCAGCCCCCGCGGCTGCCGGAGCCCCCCGCGGGACCCTGGGGGAAGGTGGTCCCGGTCCCTACGCGGGGATCGGGGGCCCTCTAGTGA
>VXBJ01004660.1:86800-98276 GCA_013400055.1 Nycticryphes semicollaris | reverse complement strand
TGGCGGGGCTGGAGCCGCTCTACGCTTTGGCCCGGGCCGCCATCTCCCGCCCCCAGGACGCGCTGATCTGCGGCGTCCACTGGGAGCTGGTCCGGCATGGCTACCGCTGCCTCGGCGCTGGCGACCAGGTACGGGCTGGGCCGGCCACCGCCGGACTTCTCTGTCGTGGAGGCCGCGTAGGCCGCGTTCAAGCCCCGGCCTTTCCTAGCGCCGCTCGCTGCCGCTGCTCGGCCGAGTCCGGCACGCACTTCCGCGGGGCGGGGGGGTGTGCGGTAGCCTTAAGGCGCCGGTGGTGTTGGAAGCACCTGGGCTGGTGCTGGGTCTGAGAACTCCCAGTGCTGCTGGGGAGGTCCGGAGCAGGGGGCTTTGGTGGTGGGGGCTGCAGGGGACCTACTGCTGCCAGAGGGGTTCGGTGCTTGGAGTTAGTTCAGTGGCAGGAAGGGGACCATTGTGGTGCCGGAGTGATTTTGGTCCTGGGCAGGGGTACCCCTTACCAAAAAGTGAGTGTCCAGTGCAGTGTTGGGAGGGACTGTGGTGCCCGGGGAGTCCATGTGCTGGGGGCCCTGGTGTGATACCGAGGAGGGGTACAGTGTGGTGCTGGACCCAGTGCAAAGGGTGGGGGATCTGGTGGGTTGGGAGCCTGGTGCAGTACTGGGGGGTGTTGGGAGGGTGCCTGGTGCAGTGCTAGGGGGCAATGGTGGGTGTGCAGGGCACAGTCTTGACACAGAAACTCCCCAGTACTAGAGGAAGGGATAGTGTGGGACAGTCCCACCTGGCAGCACCACTGTGGGGCTGGGACAAACAGGACAGCAGCCTTCCTCCTCACCCCAGTCAGCTCTGTCCCGTGCTGGGGAGCCAAGAGGTGCCAGGCAGGGAAGAGCATTATCCCCCAGTCAGGCTCTTTGCTGCCTCCTCCTCCTCAGCAAAGAGTGGTTGTGTCTTTACTGTTCCAGCACAGGGACCCTGTGCAGGGCCTGCCTGTAGAAAATAACCCCCTCCTCCTGCAGTTGAAACCTGGAAGGCACCGAGAGATCCTCACTTAGGAGACCTAGATCCACTTCCAGAGACCAAGATCCCCACCTGGGACCCTGTGCAGACAGGTACTCTGTGGTATGCTGGGGTCCTGTGCAGGGTCTCAGCAGCATGTCTGTCCTATTGTAGCCAGGTCCTGATGAAAGGAAGTCAGAGCTGCTGCCCACTGGTTGGGAAGCCAATAAGGAGGTGTATACACTGCGCTACAAGTCCACAGACGATGCCCATGAGCTGCTGCTGAAAGCCATCATGGTAGAAGACAGCATGATCCTCAATGTCATGGTAAGCTGACCATGACCTAGTCTGGTCCCTGGGGGTTTAGGGTCCTTCAGGTGCAGCGATTGCTGCTGCCCAAAATGTGTGAAGAACAGTGGGGGCCCATTTCTTAAATTTTTGCTGTTACTATTTTTACCTTGAAGCGATGTTTATCCGTCAGGGTGGTTCAGACTCAGGTGCTGTTAGAGGCTGCAGATCTGCCTGAGCAGCGGATGTGACCCAGTGTGAAGCTGGTCAAACAGCAGCTGCATTGGGCCAGCAGTTTGCCCTACACAGTCTGGCCCAGGAGCTGCCCCTTTTGTGTCCCCTTCACAGCTCAGAATTTGTCTGCAGATCTCTTCTCCCGTTCCCCACAAGCACCTGCCCAGGGTGTTTTTTCTCAGTTTCTCACGCATTGCAGCCTGGATTGGGGGAGTGAGCAGGGAGAGCCTTGCTGTACACTGGAGGTTGCTTGCTCCTGGGGATTTGGGCACAGCACGGGGACAAATGATCCCATTCCTTGTGTCTCAAACAGCATGATCCTCTCACTGCTCTGCCAGGCTGCTCATTCTGTGTTTCACATGTCTTTTGCCAGGATCGCAGTTCTCAGAAGGTGGCAGATGTGACCTTGGCAGTGGCTGATTACATCAACCCAGAGCACCTGGATGATTTCCACAAGTAATCTCAGTTTCCTGGCATTTTCTATGGGAGAAAATGTCCCACTGGCATGGGGAAAGGGGGACAGAGTCCAGGTTAGGAGGAACCTGGAGGACTTTTCTCCCCAGTACAAAACCCGGGGGCAGACAGCCAGTCCTGAAAGGCAGCCTAAGCTCCTTCCCCTGCCTTTCTCTGCACTTCTGGCAGGCAAGGGAGATTTAAGGGATAGTGGATCCATGGGTCGGAGCCCAAGAGAGAGCCACCCAACCTGTGAATGTGCTGGGGCAGCCCAGCACTTTTCTTTCCAGAGCAGTGCCTGCCTGTCTGTGCTGGGTGGACACTGCCCAGTGGTACTACAGCTTCGACTATGGATTGGACACCCTGTGGCCTTGCTAAAAACCGGTGTCACATGCTGTGGTTTCCTCCATCGCAAACTAGTCTGTTTATGGCCATGGCACAAGGGATGTCCCTGGGTTAGGTGGCAACTCTGCCCTCTCAAATAGGATCAGGGGTTTGGTACCACTGAGTGCTGTTCCCCTTTCCTGTCCCCTTCATGCTGCCACCTTGGGACACATTTTGTGCCAGGGATGCTTTGGGCTTGTCCGTGCCCTCACCGCCCCTCTTGCAGCCTGTCCAGCACCTCACACCCAGGTGCCATGGCCTCTCCAGCCCACCACTTCACCTCTCCTCCCTGCAGGGTGTACAAGAACACCGAGGAGCTGAGGACAAGGATTGCTTCAGGCATCATTGCTCCCCTCAGTGGCCCTGCAGAAAAGGCCAAAAAGGAGCCCGAGGCTGAGAAGAAGGATTCTGACTTGCTCCGGGATTATGACCCTCTCAGGGTCCCCGCTCGGCAGCCACCAGGCACAAGAGCACCATCCTGGTGAGTAAAGAGTGGGTGGCTGCTGACAGTCCTTTGTTAGAAGGTATGTGGTCATGGCACCACTCTCCAAACTTCACTTCTGGTCCCTGTCTCACACATGTAGGATGGGGACCGAAGGGGATCCAGACCCTCCCCAGCCAGTCTCAGCCTTGTTGGCCACATACTTGGGTTTGATTTAAGCTGCCTGCTGAGGGATGGCCTGTTCTGGAGCCCTGTGTTGATCTGACTGTCCTTTGGCACTGAAGACCTGCAGACCCAGGAGGGAGAGGGCAGCGTGTAGTGCTGGTCAGAAGGTGAAGAGTGGAAGGAAGAAAACCCAGCTCTGTGCTGGCTGAAGGATCTTCAGGGTTCTAGGGCTGGCAGAGCAGGGGCAGCAGTGGGAAGGACAGTGCTGTTGTGGGGACAAGCAGCCTCCGGGAGCATCACCAGAGCTCTGGGTGTCAGACTGAGCTGTGGCTTCTGTCCTCAGGGCAGAGGGGGGAGGATGTGTGGCGGGTGCAGAGCTCTACCTTTGCTTGGCACAGAACTGGGGCTGTCTCTAAACATCCTGCCTGCTGTGGCTGGTAGAGTTGCCCTCCCAGGAGGGTGCACCCAGCCAGGGCTTGGGGCCAGCCCAGAAGGTGCAGGCCTGATGGTGGGGAAGAGAGACCTCTTCTTCTTGCTCTCCTGACCCAGCTTTCCCTTTGAAACCTTTTGCTGACAAAGCAGGGGAGAGGGAACACATGGCACCCACTTCCCTCCATGGCCCCTTTGTGCTCAGCTCAGCCATCCCTTGTACATGGCAGGCGGGGTCCCCGCTCTCTCCTCCCACACGCTGTAATGCCCATTGGCTGGAAGTCAAAGACACTGCAGTAGCTCTGCCTTCTCTTGGGGACCAGATGTGGCTTCTGCCTTGCATGTCAACTCTTGCTTCTTTAACCCCACTGCTGTCTGCTGGTGCTCAGGGTGCGCGATGCTCCTCGGGGAGGCCTGGGCAGACAGGCTGGAGCTGGGCATGGCTCTGAAATCATGTTATTGGCACATATTATTGGCAAGGAGATGTTACAGCTGGCTGCAGGCTCACCGCCCCACTGTCCTCACACTCCTGGAAGTGAGACTGTCATAGTGTCTCCAACTGGGACATGCTGGAGAGCCTGGCCTCGCCTGACACCGCTCAGGGAGCCCCTAGCATGGAAATTCCCAGAGTCCACAGGCATCTCCAGCCTGGAACAGTGGGAACAGCAGGGACCCCTTCATCTCAGCAAGCGTCCCGCAAGCCTGCCATGCACACCGGTGTCTGTCCACACCCAGCTGCACCCTGGAGCAGGGAATGCTGCATCCTGGGCATGGGGTGACTCCCCATGTCATGGGGTGACTGCAGGTTCCGGGGCCCTTTGGGTGCTGCAGGGCTTGCTGTGAGAGAGCACCCATGAGCATGGCTGCCTGCAGTGCCCTGCCTGCTTACTTGCTCCTGCTCGCTCAACGCAACCGGTCTCCCCTTCACTGGACATCTCTCTGTGTTCTGTTTCAGGCCTTCCCCCTTGAGTCCCTTCGCTGTTGGTGGGGAAGACCTGGACCCTCTTGGGTGAGTATGGTGGGGAGAGGTTGTGCTTTTTGTGCTCGGGGAACAACCCCTGCTCTGTCCTTGGGGTGTGTGCGGGTGGCTGGGGGCCTTCTCTGCAGCAGCTGGAGTCTGCCTGGCCCAGGCGTCCAGCAGCGTCTCTAAGCGCAGACGGTGATGGGACAGTTGCTTGTTGCAAATTGCAAGGGACCAATTGGCAGTTGCTAAACCTCAGTATGGTTCTAATATCATAATAAGATCCCCTCTCTCGCATAGATGATAGGTTGCAATCTGCGTCTGTTTAATAATCAGCTTGTATTCATTTAACATGCAGTAATTCCTTCAGTAAATCAAAGCTGAATACGTCGTTAAGTGAATGTAAGCCTCTAATTTAAAATGTTACCAGCTGCTGTGTCTACAGCCTGGCAGTCTGGAGAAGGGGAGGCTTAAATCCGAGTCCACAGATTCTCAAGTCCCAGTTGTGAGCCTCCCGGCTGTCTGAAGCATTTGAGAGAAAGCCTGGGTAGAAGCAGGGCTTGTCTGAGGGACTGATCTTCACAGATACGTCTCTGGGTCTTTGGTTTGGTTGGGCAAGGAGAACCTGTCATTTTGCATTCTAGTTAAAAGCACACAGACTGACAAAAACCAGCTCTTGGAGTTGTTGCAGAGCATCCTGTGGCCCAGGGGAGTCCTCTTTAGAACCGCTCTCCTGTGAGAATTGCATTTTTTCCTCTCTTGCAAGACTTAGTTTCTCCATGGGTTTGGCTAGAAAAGGGCCAGCTAAAAATGTCCTGCGGGGCTGGAAGGAGAGTCCTGGAGCCTGGGTGGCTGGAAGGAAACTTGGTAACATGAGGAGAAGGGGGTTCAGTTGTGGGAAGGGGACCGGTTTCTCTTGCTACCTCCAGTCCTTCATCAGAAGTTTCTCTGTAAATGACAAAAAAAGAGTGTAAATAGAAGCATATTTTGGCGCTGACACCTGCCAGCGCTGGGGCTGAAGACCCAGACTCCCAGGCGTGTGCTTGTGGGGCCTGGCGGTTCCTGGAGCGCTTTGGGCAGCTGGCCTGGCGTAATGGAACTCATTAGCACGGTTGTTAATGACTTGTATGATGGCAGTGGTGTCCAGAGGCTCCAGCTGAGTTTGCACAAAGCCGACCATGAGGAATGGCACTCACAGCGTGGGGCAGCTCCGAGGAGACGCCGTGGTCAGCAAATGACTTCCAGGCAGCTCTTTGGAAAAGCCGGGCCCGTGAACTCTTGCAACACTACGCAGGGCAGGACGTGCTGCTCCCCTGGGAGAGTGGAGAGCAGGGATGGGACTACAAGCCATCAGTGAGGGTCAGCGTGTCCAACGCTTCCTCCAGGGATAGTCAGCAGCCCACCAGGACTTACCAGCCATTGTTGATGCCCTAAATGGCTCCTTGCGGGAGCCAGCGGAAGAGGGAAGCTGCCTCTCTGCTGCTCTGAATGTCTGTTTTGGCATTGGCTCTGGGCTCTGCCTCTTGCTGCCAAGGGTTAGGTTGTGGTGGGTGAGGGATGCTTTCCTTCCCATGTGCTGTGTGACCGCTTAACCCCACGTTCCCATGCTCGGCGTTCCTGCAGCAGGGGTCTGGCACTGAGACACGCTTTGCTCCTCTCTCACCAGTGCCAGTCTCATCTCCTTCTCTGCCTTTCCTCTCCCCAGGGGTCGGAGTGGGGGAATGATCATGGATCCTCTCCGGTCTGGCTTCCCACAGCCTGGCATTGACCCATCATCAGGCATCCCAGGCCGGCTCCCTCCGGGAGCAGTTCCACCAGGTGCCAGATTCGACCCCTTTGGTCCCTTAGGAGCTGGTAGATCTGGGTAGGTATTTGGCCAGGCCTGGAATCCCCAGCCTACTCTCTGGGCTGCCCCTGAATCTCCTGGCTCATCCTTGTTGCTGCAGGATTGAGCTCTTGGTTCTGATTTTGACTGCTCTGAATTTCTTTTCAGGCCAGATCCTGACCACCTTCCCCCTCCAGGCTATGATGACATGTTCATGTGAGGAGTCACCACATGGCTTCTTCTCCCAGCTGTGGCTAGAGCAGTCTCCTGGGAAGCAGCGGCACTTTCCCCTCTTCACTCCCCATTCAGTGGACTTAGATCTTTTCAGACCAACTATAAAGGCTTCCCTGTGTGCAGAATAGGAGGAGGCAGTAGGTCCATTTCTTTCCATGCTCCTCTGAGGGTGCCTGGCCGTTTGCACCCAGTTGAAGTGGTCCTGCCTCGTATGAGGTGGCAGCGTGGGGTGCATCCTGGCGCTCCGAGACTTGGCCCAGGTGCTGTGGGGTTTCCTTTGCTTCTCTGGGGTGGCACCGCTTTCACTGCTGGGGTTACACGAGTGGTCAGTGCTGAAGAGGGAGCTACAGTTGCCGTGCTGGAGGCAGCAGCTGGAGCAGGCTCCCCTTGCAGAGGTGGTTTCTCTCTTTATCCAAATGAAGGGTCGATCTGCGTGAAGGTCCATCCCCTTGGGGTCTCCATGGGGAACACACCCCAGCAGCAGGGGGTTGGCTTCTACATTGGCTGTGCCCACTGGGTTTCAAGACCAGCAACAGCTTTAACGTGCATGAGAAAAGACAGATATTGAATTCCTGGCCCCTCCTCGCCCCCTCTCTTCCCTGTAGCTGTGGTTTTTCATTCCTGGGGTGCACAGGAAGCCCCACAGGCGGTGCAACAAGGGCTGCCCACTGGGCACTCTGTGGGGCTGGGGTAGGAGGGAGGATGCTTGGTACCCAAGTGACCTGCCAGGTCCAGGATTGGCTCTCCAGGCACGGCAGAGCTGAGCCTGGCACTGAGCTGGGACCCTCCTGGGGCTGTGAATGGGGGGGCTCACTCAGCTGTGGGATTTGCTTTGCGGAAGGGGTTTATAGGAACACGTTCCCCTACCATCAATCCTGTTGCACAAGGCTGGTGAGGCTTTGCCTGGCTGAACGCTGCCAGGTGCCTTGTGGGGGGACGGGTGAGATCTGTGTGGTTCAGCCTCCTGAGCTTTCTGGAAACCCCCTCCCTTTCCCCGCAGCTCCCCCCAGGTCAGTTAATTTTGAGGCTGTCCCGTCAGGAATTCATGCTGGTTTTTTTACTTCTCATGGTTTGATTTCTTGGAAGGATGTTGATGAGATTGAAATAAAAACCTGACAATGGCGTTGTGTTGGTACTTGCTGGGGGTGCCCCCCTCCCCTTGCCCTGCTCCCCAGCTGCAGCCCCTTCCTGCCCACCATGAGAAGGGAAGCCCCCAAGGTGCCCTTGGGCTCCCTTGAGCTCTGCCTTGCGCTCCCAAAGGCAACGGATTCCCGCTGGGAACCACGTTTTGTACCTTCCCTTGAGCAGCAGAGCTTTTCTGAGACGATGTGACTGTATTAAGAAAATTAAGTGGAGAACAGCCCAGCCTTGGCTCTGGCTGCGCTCCGTGCGGTAATTGGCTCTCCGGGGTATTGAGTGCTGTCGGTACGCTGCACGCAGCCGTGCTGGCATAAATAAAAAGGGGGAAGTGATTCCCCCCCCCTGTCTTATCTCTTTTCCCCAAAGGCTTTTTCCTTTTAAAACCCCTTTGCCTACAAACGCAGCTAATAAAGCTGAGTTACGGCATGTGCAACCCTGGGCTGCGTGGAGGTGGGAGTGGGGAGGACCAGCCGTAGAAATTTAGCACTGGGGGCAACTGGGGGCATCCTCTGCATCTCCCCAGGGCTCTTGTGTGGAGCACTGTGTTGGCAAGAGCTAATGTGGAAGCCACCTGGACCTGGTGGGGATGTGACATCCCTGCTGCTTGTTCCTGGGGCTTTTGGTGGCCAGTCCAACCTGCAGACCCCACAGGAGGGCAGTGGGCGATGCCGTGACTGGAGCAGGCAGCAGCTGCGCTTGGAGTATGCGTGGGGTGGGGAGGGAGACCCAGGGCTCAGTGAGGCCATCACTCCTGCTTGTCCCCTCCGGCTCCTGGGGCAGCCTGGGCCCATCCACTGCTTTGCCCTAGGAGAAAGGAGCCCCTGATGTCTCTGCATGGGGTTGAGAGACTCAGGGTGCCGTAGGGAGAGGAAACAGCTTTGGCCTTTATCAGAGGGGCCCCTCTCTGCGGGAGGCGGCTGCTTTTTGTGCCTGAATTAATCATGTTCTGCAACCTTTCAGGAGGGAGAGACGCAGCCGGCTTTGATGGGGCTAATTAAAGCAAGCCAGCGCCAGGAGAGGCTGTGGCAGATCCTGATAAACAATCTTTTGTCTGCAGCACTCAGCCCCAGCGGGTCCCTGGTGCCATGCAGCTGGGGGAGCAGGTGGAAAAAGAGAGGGGTTTCAAAGAGGGCAAGTGCCCGGCATTGAGCCGTGCTCGCTGCAGGCCTGTCCCTGAGCCTGGGGGCTCTTGGGGATGTGCTGAGAGGATGGGGAAAAGGAGGTGAAGATCCTCCTCTCCCGGAGGGCAGGAGACTATCCCTTCAGCTGTGGAGCTGCCCAAAGCATGGCAGAGGTGGCTCTTGGGGACCAGTGATCCCGACCACATTCTTCTCTCCATCCACAGGGCTGTTGGCTGAGTACAGACCCCCATTCCCCGAGCGTGGCTGGGGGGCAGCTGTCCCTGCTGCGGGCTCGTACCACACTGAGCCCGGATTTCAAGGGGCTGGTCTCCGGCCAGCAGGAGGGGACAGTCCAGGTTCCTGCCTGCATGTCCCCAGCCTGGCATGGCGGATGCTAATGTGGGTGATGGAGAGCACAGCAAGCCAGGCACCTCCAGTTAATTTTATGGGGAGGCCGTGAAGAGCATCTGGGGCTGGTGTGAGCAGTCTCGGGATGGGCACAACCCTCTCTCCTCCCGCAGCGCTGGCGAGGCGCTTCCACGTCACGTTTGAAGAAAGACACTGGATTATTGGTGGTGGCTTGAGATCCCCAGAGAGCCCTTCAGGCCATCTGCCAAGCCCGCCCAGCCCAGCGGCATCTGCCCCACGTGCTCCCAAAGGCAGAGCCCCCCGGTGCTGTTAATTACCCTGCTCCATCCCTGGGATCCCATGTGTCCTGTGCATGGCACGAGGCAGGAACTGGTGTGTATTGTGCAGATGGGAAAACAAAGCAGCTCCCATTATATGGGACTGGAGAAGGCGTGCTGGGCTGTTCCCTCTTTGCTGACCCCTGGCACAACCAGGGACACCCCCAGAGCCCCGGAGCTGGGGGACCGGAGACCTCTGTGCTGAATGAGAAGACAAGGACATGCTGCCTGCCACCTGCCTGCCCTTGCACCCTACGCCATGGCCTGGTGTGGTGGCATTGCCAGAGGGGAGCCACCCTCATGCCCTGCTTGGTGCCTCTCCCTGTGGCCATACTGCCACGGGTGACCTGCTTTGTTGTCCTTGGCTTTGCAGGAAGGCAGCGGGACTGGGGCTGGTGTCTGCTGCCTGCTGAGCTGCCCTCAGTGCCCCCTTTGGCAGGACCCTTCCCCTTCTCGTTGGGTATGGCATCACCCACACCTTCTGGTCCCCATCCCGCTGCTTGTGGCCATTTGCCCCAGGGCCATGGGGAGAGGTGATGCCTATTTGGGGGACAGCGGAACACAGCCACACATTTCACCCCAAGCATGGTTTAGTGCCAGGACTGTAGGCGTGAGGCCATTCAAGGTTGTTTCCCAGGACCCTACAATAAATACCGAGTGTGGATGGGTGACGTGGTGGTGGAGGGAGGGACACGTGGCCCTTTGCAGCAACAGGAGGAATCGGCTGTGAAGTGCTAGAAACCACCAGGTGGAGGATACTATTCCCAGCATTTGAGGGGGACACTAGAAACCCTGAAATAAAACCTGACTCAGGCAATCGCATTGTGTAAAAAAGACTTTCCTCTTGTGTCAGGCTGTCTGGAGAGATTTTCCTCCACCTGGAGACATTTGAAGTGAGTGGTTTATGGGATGGATTAAAAACTGGTGGCGGTTCATGACAAACACCATCTTTTGTGGGTCTGCATTTTCCTATGGGGTAATTATTTCCCTTTCCCAGCATCCTGCCCGTACCGATATTTCTTTCCACAGAACGTTGTGCTTTAATGATGCTTCATGTTTAATTCCCCAGATGCAATTTTACCTTCACGCCGCAGACAATGACCCTCGCGATTGGCACACAGGTTCGTGCACGGGCACCCTGGTGGGCAGAGCTGCCTAACACAGGAACAGAACAACCACATTGTTCCAAGGCGTTGGGAATTGTCCTCTTTTCTCCAAACAGAGCACCATGATTTTTGAGGAGGCCGTTCCGGAGCTGCTGGTGGGAGCAGGATGCTCGGCACAGTGTGGGCATGTGTCCCAGCCTTCATCCCGCTTTACAGAGTAGGGCTGGTGGGGTGCAAGGGCTGGGGGGGTGGCAGGAGGCTGGACCCCACTGCACAGATAGTGCTTGTCGTGGCTGTCTCCTCCTCTTCTGCCCAGAGAGGTGCAAGCACCAACTCTACACCACAGAGTTTTACATTAAACTATTGCTAAAAAAGGTCACACGTGGCAGAAAAAGAGAAGCTCCGTCCCAAAGAGGAGCAGCCGCCTCAGCTGCTGGAAAGGAGCTGGCTGCAGTGGGGAGTGAACTTGGCCTCGTGTCCAGCCCAGGTTGCAACAGGCCATGGCATGGAAATCCCATGGGTGTCTCGAAGGAGCTGTTGCTGTGATGCTGGTGGGCAGGACCCTGTCCAGGAAGGAGCCAGGGTGGCAAATGGAGCGTCCGAAGGCTGCGCTACCCCGGTGCTGGTGGTGGGAAACAGCCCAGCAGAGCCCGTGCAGTCCAGCGGGACATCCCAAAGCCGCATCGCTCTGGTGCTGCTGGATGGACTCCCATCCGAGAGAGGTCCAGAGAGGTGAGGAAAGTGGCCAAAGGCTGCCAGGCGAGCACAGCCAAAGCCTCACCAGATGGCGTCGGTGTCGGGGTGTGGTAAGGGGAGCCCCACTTCTGCCGGCAGTGAGGGGTCCCCAGGGCAGCACGGAGTCCCCCAGGCATGCAGGACTAGGAGCCCGGTGCCTCGGGGGGTTGGGACGGGGGGCTGATCTGGCTCTCCAGCAACGCCCGCGTCCCCTCGGTCGACACCCTCCGCATCCGCAGCCTCACCGAGCCGTAGGTACCGCCGGTGCGGCGGGCAGCCCGGGCGC
>VXBJ01004660.1:46201-84553 GCA_013400055.1 Nycticryphes semicollaris | reverse complement strand
GGACCCCCCGCCGTGCATCCCTCGGGAGCACCGGGACCCTCCCGGCGGGGGGAGCTGCGTGGGGAGGGGCACGAGTGGAAAGGACAGAGCAGCGTGGTGGGTGGTGGGTTTTGCAGAAGGGACAGTTTGGGTCATGCCCGGGTGGCTGGACACCCCATGGCTGGCTGTCCCCATCGGGGAGCTGGGCTGGGGACACGGGGACTGCATCTCCCCCCATCGGGGAGCTGGGCTGGGGACACGGGGACTGCATCTCCACAGCCCCCAGTCCTGAAGGCAGCAGGGAGAGCTCCAGCCGGGCTGGCTGCCCACCGAGAGCCCTGCAAGGGCCACTCCTGCCCCCAAAATCCTCAGGGAAACATTCAGGGCTTGACCTGGGTTTGGGCCAGACAGGAGATGCTCCAGCCTAGGAGAGAAGAGTCCATGGCAGTGCTTGCTGCTCAGAGCATTTCCCATTACCATTCCCCCAGCTGGGCTTGTCCCCACAGTGCCACCACGGTCCCACCGTAGTCCCACAGCACAGACCCCCCCCACCTCTTATCGCTCTATTTATTCCATTTTTTGCACAGCACTTGTGTTAGTGCCCGTGCTCTGCTTCTCGCTGACCTGAAACTGGATCCGGGCCTGAGCCCCAGCAGCGACCTGGAGCTGGCAGGAGCACACTTTCAGCTCGTTTGTTAATGAGACGTGTGCTATTTCTGCGTTTGGAGCGGTGCCTGGAGATGGGGTTGGGGACGTAAATCCTGAGCGATAGCGGGTGGGCTGCTGAAAGCTGCCGGGAAGATTTGTCCGTCACATTGACATTCCCTTCAGCACATTCACATGCCTCCAGCATCTTCACAAAGCTCGTCCGTGACCGTGCGGAGATGATGCACCAATGCTGGTGCTGGGTGAGCTCACACTGCCAGGGCTGTAGGGATGTGTGACTGGTGCCCTGAGACCCCCCTTGTCCTGTGCCCTTGTCCCCCCCCTCCCCTTCTGCAGCCACTCTGGGCTCCACATGACCCACAGTGCCAGGATATTTTCTGGGGGGGGGGACATCTCCTACCACCCATTCCATGACACAGGCAGGGACTTTTTCTGAAGTCTTTGTCAAATACAGGTAAAACTGATCAGAGGGAGCCAGGCTGAGGGCTGGGCAGGCTCAGCACCGTCCAGACACTGGTGCTGGCAGGGTCCCTGGAAGGCCAGCTTGGCTTGTGCCACGGCTGCTCAGCAGGTTAATGATGGGTGAGATCATTCCTTGGACCTCTCCCTCATTAAACTCTAAAGTTTCTATTAAAAATTAACCTCTGCATATGTATTTTTTAGCCATTTGCTCACTTTCAAACATTTTTTTAAACTTTCCTCCAAGGTGCCATGGGCAGGTTTTCTATTTTAATTATTTGTTTAGCTTGGCAAAATGGGTTTGTGGGTTCCCCATGTTCCCTGCTGCGATGTGTTCCCGTTATGACCAACGCTGACCAGCACCCTCGTGGGTTGTGTGGCACTACCCAAAAAGACACCAACCCGTGCAGCAGGACTGGGGGCTGAGGGGTGGCCTGAGGTCTCCCACCACCTTTTGCCATGTTGAAGGTGGGGATACACATGATTTTATTATAAATTTGCAGCGGAGGTTGTGTGTGCTGCCTGTCCCACCCCCTGTTCCCTGCTCCCGTCTCCTCTCATTGAGCTGTGTTGAAACACAGAAGCTTCCCAGCACCACGTCCCTGGGGACGCAGCCAGAAGTGGGCCGAGAGAGAAGCAGAATTAAAAATAAATGTAAGTGCATCCTGACACGTTAACCACATTTAGAGAGGCTTTAGTACCAACCGACTCCACGGGAAGGCAGAAGATGCTTGGAGACAAGTAGGTCACGGGATACAGATTGTCCCGAATCAGCAGGAAAAGATGGATCTGGAGCAGGCAGGCGCATCCCTGAGAACAGACGGGCAGGCAGGAGCAGGGCTGGGAGGAAAACACACCAGGGCCAGGAACTGCTGCCCCTTGCATCACCAAATTCCCTGGGTAAAAACAGAAATGCTGCTCATCTGCTCCTGAGCGGAGCCATGGTCAAGCCTTTATTTTCGGAACATCCACGTGCTGTGGCTGATGATGCACCCATGGGTGCCCAGGGTGCAGAAGCTGGGACCCCTGTGATGCTGGGAGTTTGGGGGTCAGAAGCAGAGCCGTTTGTGCTGTGGCTCCTGCCTGCCTTCATGCATGGACAGGGATGAGCCCGTGGAGGCAGCCAGTGTGAGTGAGGGCTCTCTGCCATGGGGTCAGGGCTATGTGCCATCCTGGGGGGGGAGCGGGGGGGGGGGGCTGTTCCTGTATCCCAAACCTACAGAGATGCTCGAGGGGACACCTGCAATGGATGAGGTGGAGTGATACATCCTGTACATGTCACTGCTTTCACTGTGCTGCCCCTGGGTCCCACTGCCTTTGATGGATGGGAGCTGGGTGATGGTCCCAAGCCTCTGAAGGGCTTGAGGGTGTTGGGTGGCCACCCCAAAAGCCTTCCCCAGCCTGACTCCAAGCTGGCTGAGTGTGGGGCTGGGGCTGGCAAGGGCTGCTCCGTCCCCAGGGCTCTGGCAGTGAGGGAAGGGGAGGGGAGATGGAGACAGCCAAGATTTATGCTGCCAGTGCAAGAGCAAAGAGAGGAGGGAGACAGCCAAGGTCAGAGACAGTGCTGCCAAAATTCACAATGAATCTGCAGGAGTGCCGGAGGAGAGAGACTGAGGGCTTGGAAAGAAATGGAAAGAGGAGGGAGGGAAGGAGGGAGAGAGCCTGGGAGATGGAAAAGGGTGAGGGAGTGGGATGGAGCTGCTGGGAAGGAGGGCATTCTGCTGCTGGGCCAAAATGGGGGTAAAACGGACAGCAAACAGGAACATCAAGCCAGCAGAGGAGGGAGGAGGAGCAGGAGGGAGCTGGGAGGGGTGGGACTGTGGCCACATGTCTGCCCCTCCAAGCCCCTCCAAGTCATCCCAGTGCTGCACAGCACAGTTTTGGTGTGGGCAGGGCTGCTGCAGCCACCCAGTGCCTGCTGGCAGAGCTGACCCCCATCCAGCCCCACCGTGGAGGTGTGGAGGGGAAGTTTCGTTCCTGTCTCCTTAGTACTCACAGTGCCCGTGGCAGAGCGAATGCCTGCTGCCAGCACAGCTCAAGGTGACTCAGAGGTCAGGGAAAAAGCAGCCAGGCAATTCAGGAGCCAGATGCTGGCTCCGCACAACTGAGGAGATCCAGTGGTTTGTGAGGACCAGAGGTGCCTGGCACATCACAGCCTCCTCTCCTGGCACTGCCAGTCACCGTGTGCCACCGATGTGGCACCCAGGTTGCTCCCCATGCATGTGAGGATGCACACAGGGTGCTGGTTGCCCATGGGGTTTCTGATCCTGCAGACTACCCCTGGGAGCTGCTGCTGCCAGCAGGGCTGGCTCTTCAGCCCCAGACTAGAAACCAGCCTTGGCACCAGGGAGGGCTTGATCTGGCACATCTGGAAACGGCACAGGTAATTTCCCACTTGCAGGGTGCTGAGTGCCAGCTCAGTGCCCTTGCAGGGGCAGGGAATGCTTGGTTCAGTGCTCATGGGGGGCTCCTCCAGGTCCACACTGGGGATGCATCATTCCAAAGGTGTTTTATAGCAAAACCCACTCTCCTTCCCCAAACTGTGACATCCCAGCCCAGGGCCCAAAGGCAGCCAGAGGGACAGAGCCCTGCCTTCCACTAAGACCAGCTGCAGAGCCACACTGGGAAGAGGCTCAAAACTTTCCAGGTGATAATTGAGATCTAATTATCTTCAGCTAACACCAGGCCACCGGGGAGATGGGGAAAAACCACAGGTGCCTTGTGATATGGCAACAGCTGATGTGCTGGGCTGTGGCTCAGGAGCACCGGGAGACTCGCTGTGCTCTACCTGCATATAAAGCAAAGCACAGAAAGCGTGAAACAGAGGGTTGACAAGTTAATTTTTGTCTGGCTGGTGACATATAAGTGTGCAAACATGCTGCCCTTTCCTCTTGGTGGTGGCTGCAGCAGCTGCTGTGAGTAGGTGGCTGTGCACACCTTTACCCTTATCCCTCTCCATAGAGATCAGATCTGATTTTTTTTTTTCTTTTTTTCCCCTTCTGCAAATTTCCTTCACCAACACAGTGTCATCAAAAGTGCCTGGAGCTACGCAGGGCCTGCAGAGAAAGAGATGAGGTGGTGCCTCCCAAGCCAGCTTTTAAAATGTCAAGGGCAAAAAAGGTCGAGGTGGGGAGGAGGAGGAGGAGGAGGGTGTTGGGGAGATGCTGTCCATTCACAGGGATCTATATCGAGGTGAGCAGTGTTGATCTGCTGGAGAAGTGTTTGTGTTCCCTGCTACCCCCAGAAAGGTAATGGGGATTTATTCGCATCAGTAGGTCCTGGAAGGTCTCTGGGAACCTGGAGTCCTGAGTCCAGCTCTGGAGCTCTCAATATCAGAAGGACATGGACCTACTGGAGCGAGTCCAGAGGAGGATTGTGAAGGTGATCTGAGGGATGGAGCCCCTCTGCTGTGAGGACAGGCTGAGAGAGTTGAGGGGGTTCAGCCTGGAGAAGAGAAGGCTCCGGGGAGACCTTCAAGCCCCTTCTGTTCCCTAAAGGAGCTCCAGAAAAGCTGGGGAGGGACTCCCTATCAGGGAAGGGAGCCATAGGATGAGGGGGAAGGGTTTTGAACTGAAAGAGGGGAGATTTAGACTATATATTAGGGAGAAATTCTTTGCTGTGAGGGTGGTGAGAGCCTGGCCTAGGTTGCCCAGAGAAGCTGTGGCTGCCCCATCCCTGGAAGGGTCCAAGGCCAGGCTGGATGGGGCTTGGAGCAACCTGGTCTGGTGGGAGGTGTCCCTGCCCAGGGCAGGGGGTGTTGGAACGAGACGGTCTTTGGGGTCCTTTTCCAACTCCCAACCGTTCTATGGTTGACGAATGCCTCAGTGCAGAAGCCAGAGGCCGCGGCAGCTCCCACAAAGGCAGCAAGGGGTGTCTCCGGCGGACCCCAAGGTGCTGCCGTTCGGGGCCAGGGGGAGCGCGGGAACCCTCCCCCCCGAGAGCCGGACGGGACAAGGGAGCGGGCCGCCGCCCAGAGCGCGCCCCCGCCGCCGCGCGCCCTCGCCCCCTCCCCACTACCCGCCGGGAGCGCGCAGGAGCCGCCGCCAGACGCGCGCCGCCGCCGAGCCTGAGGGGAGCCCGGTGACTGAACCCTCGGGTCCCACTAAATCTCCATCCTCGTCCCTTCAGCGCCCGGCTGGGTCTCCCCCCATCCCCTGAGGCTCCACTAGCAGCTCCCCCCCCACACACCCCGTCCACTCAGCGCCCGTTAAATCTCCCTCCAATCCCCTCAGCGCCTCTCTGGGTCCCCTCATCTCCTCAGGGCCCCTCCTTTTCCTCAGCGCCTGGCTAGGNCTCAGGGTCCATTAAAGCCTCTCATCCTCTCAGATCCCACTCAATCCTCCCCATTGCTTCAGCGCCCACCTGAGTCCCCATCTCAGATCCCACTAAATCCCCTGTGTCCCCTCAGGACCCAATAAGTCCTTCCATCCCCTCAGGGCCTGGCTGGATCCCCCCATCCTCTCAGGACCCACTAAATCTCCCCTACCCCGTCCCCTCAGGGTCCTGCCAAATCCCCCCATCCCTTCAGAATCCTGCCAAATCCCTCTCCTCCTGTCCCCTCAGTGCCCAGCTCAGTCCTCCATTCCCTCAGGGTCCTGCTAAATCCTCTCATTCCCTCAGAGCCTAGCTGGATCCCCTCATTCCCTCAGACCCTGCTATATCCCCACATCCCCTCAGTGCCCAGCTGGGTCATTCCACCCCCTTAGGGTCCTGCTAAATCCCCCTTCCCTCTTTGTGCCCCAGGACCCCTCTCCCATTGGAAGGGGAACAGCCCAAGTAGGTGGCAGGAGGGCTGGCCTGTGAACCTCAGCCCTGGCACCATGTTCTATATGCATTTGCTCGTCAACAAGCGCGGGCCATTGGCCAAAATATGGCTTGCTGCCCACTGGGAGAAGAAGCTCACCAAAGCTCATATATTTGAGTGCAATTTAGAGACTACCGTTGAAAAGATCATCTCGCCAAAGGTACGCTATTAGATGATGAGGTGTCTTTTGGTAAGTTGTGGGGTAGAGGTATACATCTTCGGTAGGGCACAGGTTTCTAGCTATCATGGAGACTGACTTAGTAGGACAAATTCATGGCTATTTCAAAACCTGTGTGAGGTAAACTCCTACTCTGATTTTATTCAGTTCTCACTCAGATAAAATCTCCAACCCATTAAATGGCAGTTAGATAAATATTTCACTTGCTATTTTACTCCTGGAGATCTGTGGCATTACATTTATGGGCAGCGTAAGAAAATGTTACCACAATATATATTCAAATGTATGTCTCTGCACGCTGACATTGCTCCAGGGAGCGCTGTGTGGGCACCACTGGCCAAGGGATCACGGGATGTGGGTTTGAGCCGCTCATGAGATATCGCAAGCCCATCCATGTGGTGTGGTAGCACTGGTCTTTCTCTGGAGACTTTTGAGTACCAGCTGTGGGTATTGTTCAGTGTAATTTGGGAAATGATGGTATTTGAGGAAATTTAGCTCAAAAAGATTGAAAAGTCGGCTGCTTAACCGAAGTCAAGGGGCGAAGAAAACCGCTGTGAAATCGTATACAGACCACTTGAGGAGAATGCATTTGCTGATCTCATAATAAATAACTTTTGACAGATTGTAACCATACTTCCACTTTCGGTGGAATTCTTCCAGGTCCCCCATTATAAGCCATTAAATATATAATTAAGCATACGTAGTGCTTAAAAGAGTCTCTGGATGGACAGTCCCGGAGGCTGAAGTTCTCTGCGTATCGCAGAGAAGGTATGACTCAAGCGAGCAGGGATGCAGGCAGTGAAGTACCCATGAGTCAGACCTGGCCTTGCCATTGCAGTTGCATCCAAGGGAACAGCGAGGAACAATTTGCACTGGTGCTAATCGATGGCTCAGGACATCCAAGGCTTTTAGCTCGTGCAAACAGATTCACATTTTTATTTCTTTTAACTTTCTCCATGAAAATAGCTGCTTGATATTTGGTAGCCCAAATTTCATTGTCTGTCTTGCATGGGTTGTGATTAATGACGTTGAAATGATCCTAGTATTTTTTGGAAGCATTTTCCAAGAGCTACTAGCTAAACACCCTCTACTTCTACGTATTAATGTTTATAAATACGTAAAGGGTGAGTGTCAGGAGGATGGAGCCAGGCTCTTCTGAGTGACGGCCTATGATAGGACAAGGGGCAATGGGTACAAATTGGAACACAAGAGGTTTCACTTAAATATGAGGAAAAACTTTTTCACGGTGAGGGTAACAGAACACTGGAAGAGGGTAACAGAACACTGGAACTGGCTGCCCAGAGAGGTGGTGGAGTCTCCTTCTCTGGAGACATTCAAACCCCACCTGGACGTGTTCCTGTGTGACCTGCTCTGGGTGTTCCTGCTCTGGCAGGGGGATTGGACTAGATGATCTTTCAAGGTCCCTTCCAATCCCTGATATTCTGTGATTCTGTGATACTTTCCCTTGCATGCTGTCCTGTCTGGCATCACCATGACCATGTCAAATGTGCTTGGTGCAGGAAGACTTTGCATAAGTAAGGACATAGTTATGGCCTTTATTTGCATAAATAAAAGCACAGGTATGGGGTCCGCTCACTTAAATAACCAAAGTGTCAAATACCAGGATACGCACAGCTAGGTTCTGTTTCAGGGTGTGTTACACTGTTTGTTGGGAGCCAGCTGATTAAGATTAAGTGAAGTCATCAGTTCAGGACTTGCACTTTGGCATTGCAACGCTTAGGAACAGAAGCAATTATGAATTTCTGGGTCTGAAAATTCATGTCTGTTTATGGTCGTCTGTATCCCCACAAAGCCCTGTTGAATTTCGTAGAGCTCTGTCCCTGGCGTATGTTACTGGAACTCTGTTACTACTGTGTAATATTTTCATTGTCGTGCGTTTGCGAAAAAATACTAACTCCTGAACAACTGTTTTTTAAATCATCAAAGTTTACAATAGCTCTGCGAACCTCTGGACACTTACTGCTAGGAGTGGTGCGAATTTACCACAGGAAAGCAAAGTACCTCTTGGCAGACTGTAGTGAAGCTTTGACAAAAATGAACACAGCCTTTCGCCCAGGTATGTGCAGAGTTTTGCATTTTTCCATCTGCGTCCTTTACAGCTCTCATGTTAAAAGGCAATTTTGGATATTCCTGTTAAATACGCATCAACGATCACAAAGGAAATTGAACACAGTAGTGCTACTGCGGGTGTTTAGTCTGGCTTTATTTAATGCCATTTCAGGTCTTTAACTCCCTTAAAAGAAGCAGTATCTCAAGTGGTCGTTTGAGAAGAATTCAGCCTCCGTTGCTAGATAATTAATTTAATTTCTGATGACACCAACAACATGTCTGACAGTGTCTTAGTGCCAGATCTGACAGAGTGTTTTGAGCTCTGGCCACGTAGCCAGCAAGAAGGGAGCAGAGATGGCTGGGTCCTTTTCCAACAGGCTGTATTTTTGTCATACTTAGGCACCAAACGGGAAGAGGCACTGTTTTCTGAAAAAAAGAGCAAAGAACAGGACACCAGGAGCTATTGCCAGCCC
The DNA here is from genome assembly GCA_013400055.1 of Nycticryphes semicollaris. Taxonomy (NCBI): domain Eukaryota; kingdom Metazoa; phylum Chordata; class Aves; order Charadriiformes; family Rostratulidae; genus Nycticryphes; species Nycticryphes semicollaris. The sequence continues at coordinate 75,924 of VXBJ01004660.1, read as the reverse complement.
TAATGTGCTTTGTGAGCTGGTCTGTTTGCAGAATAGTGAATGCCTACTCCCCATCATTCTCAAGGCTATGATTGTGATTAGTTAGTATTTGTAAACACTTAGAAATCTATGGAACAAACCCTTAAGATAAGTGCATTGTGCTCTCTGTTTTTAATGGATGCTACAGTAGCTTATAGAGGACTGCACAGCACAAGAGACAAGGGTAAAAACTGCAGCAAGGGAAACTCAGCTGGGGGTAAGGGGGGAAAGATGCACAGTGGAAGTGATAAAATGCTGAACCAGGCTGCCCAGGGATGCTGTGGAACCTCCATCAGCAGAAATAGTCAAAAGTGATCTGATTTAGAAATTTTCTGTTTTGAGCAAAAGATTGGATTAGATGACCTTCAGAAATCCCTTCTCACTTGAATTGTTCTAGGATTCTCTGATTACCAAGTATTTGCAGTCTGACCTCATAATTATTTGAGGCTAGAGATAGCATTATACAGACACTAGAGAGGAAAAGAAAATATAATAATTCATTTGAAATGGTGTGAAAGACTCGAGGCTAAATGTCAGCTGTGAGAATCTTGCAGGGACTTAGAGCAGCTGTTCATAACCCTGATGTATTTGCAGTATTTCAGGTCCTGTAGCGGCATTCGCTTCTCTATCTGTCTGCAAAATATATGGCTTCTACGTGTAAATTAAGGATTTTAATTCCACTTTGGACTCTGTTGACAAAGTGCCTCAGCTTTGCTTTTTTGTTGTTTAGAATCACAGCAGACCTTCCTGACAGGTTTACGGTCTTATTATACGTACTTGGGAGAACGTTGCTTTTATTTTATTGATGCTTATTTTGTTGTCTGTTTCTTTCAGGACTTGTTGACCTCCCAGAAGAGATATTTGAGGCTGCTTATCAGTCCATTACATTACCAGAAGAATTTCATGATTTTGAAACACCACTACCTGATTTGAAGTAAATGCTTCCCTAGTTTTTACGCATTATTTTAGTATGTCCTGGTTTGAGGTAAAACAGAACGAGTTTTCTGTTCAGTAATTTCACTTTTTCAGCTGGGTCTCTTCTAAGTAACTAAACCCTGAAATGAACAGCATGTTGTTCAGAAACTGCTCACTCTCACAGTGATAAGATGTGATTACACCACGGAATGGTATGCACAGAGGCCCTTGCTCATACTGACTGCTATGACAACCAAGGGCAGGGAATTGCATTATTTGCCCCGTTGGAGGTTCGGAAGCGGAAATGCGTTGTGGGGTCACATCTGCAGGGAGGAGCAAACAGGACAGGTGACCCAAAACTGACCAACTGGGGTGTTCCATCCCATCTGCATCATGCTCAGTACAAAAGCTGAGAGATCAAAGAGTCAATTTCCTTTCTTCGATGGCCGATGGCTGAGGAGGGCTCTGTCTGTTCGTCTGCCTCTGATCTCAATCCGAGCATTCCTGACTCCAGATCTGGAATCCAGCTCCTGTCAGTCACCGAGTCCAGTCTGGGACTTTTCCCTATGCCTGCTGGTGACGTGATTGCCATTCTGGGAGCCTGATACGGTTTTGTACACACTGTATACTTTTTTCCCCTTTAAATTTTTTTTTTTTAATTTATTATTTCGTTATTTATTAATATTTTCATTAAAGTAGTTTAGTTTTTTCCTAAACTCATAAATCTCTTTTTCTCTTCCTCTCCTCTCTTTTTCTTAGAGGGGGGAGGGAGGGGCCATCTGTCATTCTGATTGGTCAGTCCAGCCAAAACCATGGCATACTAATTTCAGAAATAAAAGATATCCTTGCTGTTACCTGATCAAGGCTCAGATGGAATTGTTTTGATTTCATCACTGAATTCTCCTAAATTCCAACTCAGTTTTACAAGGCTGCAATCACAGGAATTGTGCTTCTGTCGAGTTCCTCAAAGACCCTTTAATCAACAGACCTTTACAATAAAATAATGTATTGAACTTAGACTTCAGGATGTTCTAATTTTAAATAGCCTGCAAACTACTTTCTGACCACAAGGGCTGATATAAAAGCCGGTATAAATGCTGTTGTAAGACCCAGGAAGCTTTGGCTGGTAACCTCACAATGTTCCATTGTGCAACTGCATTTAATTTCTGCTCCATTGCTCTTTTCGTCTGGGTGTTTTATCAGCAGCAGTCAGCTTGGCTCCTGATGAAAAGCCAGCATATTTATTTGGCTTTGCTGACACAAATCAGCAGTAATGTAGAAAAACTGATAAAAAGCAGGAGGCCAAGACACGTTTCTGGTGGCTCTGATGCCCCCAAGGGTTCAGGAGAACAGACTTCCCCTGAGGCTTCCTCTGCACCTCGTCATAAATACAGTTTGATGGGATCTGCAAGTGTTTCGTATTTTGTAAGTGCAGCTGTGATACAATACTATTTATTGAAGTACCTCAGTGTGCTACCTCTGTAAAGTGTGCCTTTTCTGCCTGCCCAAAGAGTCTGGGTGGTTTGATTTACAGATGATGGTGTTCCACTAATTAGATGGACAAGTGTCTGGTAGGTAGCAGGGCCTGGACGGGAGCAAACTCGCACAAGCCCAGATTTACTGGCAGAAAAGAGGGGAGAAATAGAGAACGTGGAAAGGAGGATGGGTGTTCCCTTTGTTCCTAGAAACATGTCTGCTGTTTCTAGAGGGGGTTGTTTTCTGAGCGTACATCTGGGTCATTTGTTCATGGAGTTCCAGGTGCGGGGGAGGCGTTTCAAAGCTGAGTGTGTGAAGCGTTTTCCCCGTCTCGTGGAGCTCTCCCCAGCTATCTCCTGGTACGGCTACTGCTCTGCACAGCGGACACTGGGGATTGCACAGGAGCTTTGGGTAGCGAAGAAGGCAGCTGCCCCACTTACTTAGAGGTGTCCGTTTTAATGAACATATAGCACCTGTTTTCCATTCGCTTATTTTCAGCTTTTAGAGGAAATTCAAAGCAGTGGATTTTATCCGTAAAACTTTAAACAGCTTGGATGCCAATAGCTTTGGGAAACAGTTGTTGTTCTCCCTCCACAAAAGTGAGGATCAGTTGAGGGACTTTTAAATGACATAGGAAACAGAACTCTTTTGGGTGTTTACAATAAAATGTCAAGATTGAAGACTGTTTAGAAACAAGTTTTCACATTCCAGCTAAATGGTCAATGGGTTCCAGTTCACACTATATTTTATATAATGCTTTGGGGTTTGTTTTTTCTTTTTTTATCAGTGCCATTGATGTTGCTGAACATTTTACCTTGAATCAGAGCAGAGCTGAGGACATCACACTTACAGAGGACTACGAAAGCAGCATACTTCTCTGTGACAGAAACTTTGGTGAGAGAAGTTGAGAAGTTAGAAATATTCCATAAGGAAAAGTTCGGTTTATGCAACATTTTGAACAGACTGAGTCCCTTTCACACGTGAAAAAGCCGTCATTAAAAGTGCATTCATTTAATATTTTTGCTGATTGGCCTGTCATAGTGTCTTATGTTTAAGTTTTTATGTATGTACTCTGCCTAAGTAATCTGATATTGGAAACTGAGAATCAAACCCAATGTTTTCTGCCTTTCACTGAATTAGCTAAAATTGTTTGTTGCTTATTCCATTTGAGGCATGGGCTGTCTGTCTTACGCTCTTTTAAAAACTCTTTGAAAACGTAGGAAATGCATAAAAATGTGTTTCAAACATTCTGTGTTTATGCAGATGAAGAACCGGATGCCCGAAGGAAACAGATCTTCTCTGACGGCAGCACCTCAGTGAGCAGCAGCGGTCGTGTGGCTGATCCCAACTCCACCCACATAAACCCAGACAACGCGGCCCCGCAGGAAGATGCTTACGTTTTTGAGGGCGACTGTTTTGGAGATGAGGAGGGTGCTGTGGACATGATTGGTAGGGTTTGCTGCAGATAAACAGAACTAGTTTCTTTCCCAACGTTTTTATTCTTACAGGGAAACAAGCGAGACAGCATGAAATTGATTGTTTTCAAACATATATGACACCTTTTTGTTTGGTTGTTTTTATCCTTTTGTTTTTATTTTTTTAACTTGTCACTAACTCTGTGATCACTTAGACGCTGCCAAGTACAAGTTGGATTAAAAAAGATATTTCAGTTTTGTAGAATTAAAGGCATTGAATTAATATGTAATGTTTACAGATTTAATTTCTATTTTCAAAGGTAAAATAATGCAGCATTTCTACCTTTATTGTTGTAATAATAAGGGCAGCAAAATACCTTCTACATCTTTATGGTTTTAAGTATTTATCCAGCTCTTCATAGATTTATACCTTTTAAACAATACCATTATCACACTTTTCAAAGAAAAGGTGAAAATCTCAAAATTAAAACTAATGTTCTTTTTATACTGCTAAAGGCAGTTGTATCACTGACGCCATCTGTGGAGGTTCAACCTTTTTATTTGCACAGAATTAATGTTAAATGAGTAACATCAGGCTGTTTCAGGCTATTCCACGACTATTAAGGCTTAGAATAATTAAAACTATATGTTTTGTATTTAAGAAATCCTGTTGAGGGATGAGCAAAATGACCTAGATAAAGATGCTGATATGGAGGAAGAAAGTCCTTTGTCCCAAGATCTGCCAGAGAACAGCGCAGCCAGTGAGTTTGCAGTGTCTGCTCCGTCTTACACGAGCCCTCTGCTCCTGTATTAACACCTAAAGTTACATTCAGCTTTGTATAACACCCCCTGCCTTTTGCTTTTGTTCATGTCTCCTAATTTTTTTTTCTAATATGCTTCACCCACTATTTTAGGTATAATTTAATTTAACCTAGAGATTCCAGATTTGTAACTTGACATTGTGTTGAAGCTTTTGCGTGACATCCTGTTGGATACGCTGTTGATCCACCCTGCTGCTTAGTCAGTGTGATACCTCTTTTGTAAAGGAAAGGAGGGTGAAAAAGGGTATGCTGTAACTTTGAACTTTGCCTATGAGTATTTCTGGCTTCATATTTCATCGACAGAATGGCACTTCAGTGGTTCATAAAGGTGCTGTTAGTCTTATTTTGATTTCATAGAATCATAGAAACACAAGGTTGGAAAAGACCTACAAGATCAGCTAGTCCAACCGTCCTCCTCTCACCAATGCTACCTACTCAGCTACTGAATCATGTCTTGTAGCACTTGAGATTGATGAAGTAATTTTTTTAATTTGGAAAGTTTATTTGTATCTTAAATGTACCCCTATGCCCCCAGAATGCTGTTACTTTCAAACTGAGAATTATGGACCAGCTTTAAAGGGAAATGGTGGCACTTGCCCCTCCTTGCACTACTCCTAGTTCTACCTGTTCCTTTTACATTGGCAGAAATGTCCACACTGCCATGCAGTTGCCTGGAACTGGAGACAGATAGGTGTTGAAACAAAACACTTTTCCCCCTAAACACCCACTCATCAGGTGGGTTTTCTTCCAGATTAACTCTTCGGCCTGTTCCACCATCCGGCCATCCAGGTTCTGGTGTCAGCAAAGGGAGGTGTGCAGTGCAGAACGTGAGCAGCAGCAGTGCCAGCTACTCACACACTAGGGTGGGAGATTATAGATAAAATCATTGTTTTCTACTTCTGTTCTTTTTCGCCTGTTATCATTTTCTGTCATGAGATTGAAACATTATTTCATCTTGTAAATGTTATTTTTTTCCTTTGGGTGATTTGCTGTGTTTTCTTATAGTCAGGTCCAAGGGTGCAGACACCACCGTTAAGCAAGTCAGTCATCTAATGAATGAAACAATACTTTTATCAAAAGAAGAAGAAGGATTTGTGCTTGAGCCAGTTGATACAGGTCAGAACTCGACCGGTTTCTTGCCGGTTGGTTGTTTATCTTATGGTAGTGAAAATATTTGCAAAACAGACTATTCCCACTTCAGATTTCATCTGCTCCTGCTGTCAGAGTTCTATTTTATGGTAACTATTACACAAAAGAAGTATCGGGTCATTCATCCGATCTGCCCAAATCTCTGCTTACAGGTGTTTTTTTCACGTACCAAATCAAGTTTTGTTGCTCTGCAGTTCTGTGAGCGGTGCAAGCCTGGCCTATTCGTGAGTGTTACTGAAGTTTCAGCTGCAGAACGGCTATTGCTAGTGACACTACAGTGATTTTCATGTGTAAAATAACAATCTTAAAACTTTCAGGCCTTTGTGAAAGTTTGGTTTTTGAACTTTTACCTTTAAGAAGATCCACAAAGAGAAACATTTAATTTTTTTGTTTCATTTAATTGTTGGCAGGCTGAAAGTGGTTGTTCAGCCTGGGGTTCTTCAGCCTGGAGAAGAGAAGGCTCTGGGGAGACCTTGTAACAGCTTTCCAGTACCTGAAGGGGGCTACAGGAAATATGGGGAGGGACTCTTTATCAGGGAGTGGAGCCATAAGACAAGGGGTAACAGTTTTAAATTGAAAGAGGGGAGATTTCCTGTGAGGGTGGTGAGACCCTGGCCCAGGTTGCCCAGAGAAGCTGTGGCTGCCCCATTCCTGGAGATGCTCAAGGCCAGGCTGGACGGGACTTCGAGCAACCTGGCCTGGTGAGAAGTGTCTCTGCCATGGCAGGGGGGTGGAACTGGATGATCTTTAAGGTCCCTTCCAACTCTAACCATTCTATGATTTTTTCTGTGAGTAAATCCAAATGTCACCTATCGTGTTGGTGGCTGTTAGCAAATACACAAGTTAATGTTGACACTAACATGGAACACTGGAATTTTCCAGCTTGTCAAAAGAATATTCAGGAAGTTATGGCTATATGACCAAACTATGTCTCTTCTGCGTTTACTATGTACATCTTCATTAAAATGCTAAAGGATTAAACTGACAAGTACAGATATTAATTATGAGATAATGAAACCTGTTGAGTACATCAGGAGTTCTTGGAACAATTAACTTCCTGCTGGATTATAGGTAGCTTATTCAGTCTTGCTGGTATATCATGGGTTCTCATTAAGTCTTCATTTTCCTGGTTCTTTACTACAATAATCATATGTCTTCCGTAATTAGCCATGTGAATTTCCTGTACAAGTATACAGAGAATATACTTGATGAAAACTCTTGGAGAAATGACCCGTGCTCTTGTACTTTGATTTTCAACTCTGTGAGGTGTTTCAGGAGGTCAGCAGCCTGTCCATTTGATTCACATTGTTTGGGCTTTTTGGGTTTTGGGTTTGGTTTTTTTTTTTTTGTGTTTAAGTGTTCTATGAATAAACATTATTAGATCTTTTCTTTTCTTTTCTTTTCTTTTCTTTTCTTTTCTTTTCTTTTCTTTTCTTTTCTTTTCTTTTCTTTTCTTTTTTCTTCTTTTTTCTTCTTTTTTCTCTTCTCTTCTCTTCTCTTCTCTTCTCTTCTCTTCTCTTCTCTTCTCTTCTCTTCTCTTCTCTTCTCTTCTCTTCAATACTTGCTCTATTTAGCTGTCACCCCGAGGAAAACAAAAGGAAAGCGGAAGTTGCTTGTGGATGGAAACAAAGAGCTCAGCTACAGCACTATATACAACCAACTGCACAACTGCACAGACATCCTCACGACGTTAGACCTTGCACCCCCAATGAAGAAAACAATGATGTGGAAGCGTTCAGGAGGTGCAGATAAACTCCTGTCCCAACCTACGTTGCCTGTGTTTCACACTGAGCTGCAAATGGTAAAGATCGATTCCTTGCAGGTTTTTTATGTCTAGATTATGGGACTGTTGCACATCTAGAATCTTAATGTGGAGAGATTTTGCAGACTTGGTTTTATGTGAATTCCTACCAAACTGCAGGTGTGTAGCATCATTGAAAGTATTGCTTTGCAGTACAGTTCAGTTGGATACCTGATAGGATTATTTGCATGCTTACCACTAATTACTTCATCAGAAATACCATCTGTGGAGCTCACAGCTTTAATCTCCAGCACTCTGATAACAAATAAAAAGGTTTAGAGCAACCTGGGAGCTGATGTTTCACCTCATGTAATGACACCTGGCTGGTGGCACACTAATACACAACTTTTTTGATTTCTGACAATTTATTTTCTATGTTCTGCTTTGATTTTTGTATCTGTTTTGTTTCTGTTCTGTAAGCAACAGGAGACCACATCTTTCTTCTGCATTTACTTTAAAGATACGTGAGGCTTAAACTTTATTATATCATTACTGGCTTTAGAAACATGGTATTCCAATTTCTTTTCTATTTTCCCAATTGGAAGCTGCTAGCTGGAAGGCCGTCAGGGATTTGCCTTTCAGAGGACCAAGAGGTTTTTGATCACTCCATCACCTTGGCTAGAAGGGTGGGCCAGGCCACCCTTTCCTGTGGCTGTGGACCTTGTTACTTTTTTTGCACAAGATGTTATTATTTCATGAAAATATGATCTATCAAGGCGTGTTGTGTCCCCATGTAGTATCTGACAGATCATTCAAGGAAACTGGTAATAAGATAAAGAAGAGATCAGCGTGTATCCAGGGTGATATGGAAAGATACAGTGCCTTGTGTTAATTGCACTGTGTTTCTTCCGTCTTGTAGCTTTGAGAGATCTGGGAGGCAGGGCCTGCAGGCAAACAGCTCCCCAGGTCCCTTACAGCAGCACAGCTTCACCACTTAGAGTCGAGGTGCAGAATTGCAACTTGCTCTTTATGAGGATGAAAAATACTCACACGCTGGTACATGGGGAGAGAAATCCACGCAGAGAGAACTGCAGATGGATTTTGTGGTTTGTTTGTTGGGTTTTTTTTCCTCTCATCCCTCCTTACTGACTGTCTTCAAGGAAAAATGATCCAAGCTGTTCCTAAGACATTTCTTCCTGGAGTTCAATGCCAAAGTTGAAGCTGCAGAAGGAAATTACTTTCTTTAAAAAACTGCAGGTTTTCACAATGACCTAATTAAAATGTGTAAAATCTAGGTGCAGCAATTAACCTAGAGCTGATAATCATACTTTTGTGTTGATGTTTGTCAATAAGCTGACGTGGCCCTCTGAAAACAAGCAAATAAAAATAATTGCTTTCAGTTGTTTGCAAGATGCTTCAAGAGTCGCAGATTTAAGATGAGAAGAAATGGAAGTCTGATGGAGTCTGAAATGGAAGAAACAAGAAGAGAGCAAGATACCACAGGTAACAATTCTGCTGGGGCTGAATTAGCTGTTAGAAGATATTTTATATAACGTTTGTGTGCAATATTCTACAAAGGAAAGGCCAAAAAAGTTGTATGTTAAGGAAATTGACTGTTAATGATTTTATTTTTTTTATAAGTACTTTGCTGCTCTTTTGTTCCTTAGATCAGAAATTAAATGCAAGTCTTTTGCTTCCTTGTGGCATAAGCGATGTATTTTTGGTTTCACCTTTGGTTTCTCAATTGTCTACTGAACTCCAGGTTTGTTCTCAGGCTTTTTTTTTAGGAGAAAAAAAAAAAACCAAAACAAAAAAGGCTTTCCATATATTCCCAGCTTAAACAAACCGCTCTCCAAATTTCCAAATTCATGCAAGTAACTTCCGTTTGCATCTTGAAGGTTGTGTTTTGGTTAATATCCAGCCAGAAGAAGTGTTCCATTATAGATCTCCTGGGAAGGTGATGTATCTGTCTTTGCTTCTTTGCTCTGCTAGAACTGTAATCTGTACGTCTGCCTCAGAAGTTCATCAACAAAACCACCTCCTGCAAGTCCATACAGGTCAACTTTGAGATGCTTCCAGGAAAAATTCACTTGAAATGTTCTTCCTCTATGACCCTATCAGGAATTATATATATTCTGTATTTACTCCCTCTGGCTCCTACTCTCAAATATTGCTAGACTAGAGTATGTTTTTAATTTTTCCATTTTTTTTTTCTTTTAAAGGACAGCGATTCACAATAATTTCCTCTTAAACCTTGTTTGTTTGTTTGTTTTCTTATTAATACAGAGATGCTGATAGTAGAAGAGCCGAGTTACCTGCGGGAGTCAGCTCATTCAGAGACAGAGAGAAAAATTAGAAATGATTCGTTTATGTTGACATCACAGAGTAACAGAAATGAAACTCATGATAACTGTGGTGAAACTATAGTGAGCAGTTTCCATAAATTTTAGAGGCTTAAGTGTATTTATTAGTTTCATTTTATGCTAGGGTTTCGTTTAAATACTTTAAGAAATTACTAATATGTGTTTAAAAAGATGCTAGAGACAGCCCATATAGCATTAATCAGCTTGTGTCTTGAAAGTTAGTTTATAAGCACGTTGGTAGACTCTTACAATGAATGAGCAATTAATTAAAATATCTCTTCATCAGTATAGATTACAGTCTAATCCCTAAGCATACATAAAACCTTAATAGGAAATATAGCCTCCTTGTACTGAAGAGATAAATATAATCATCTTTATAAAGGATAAAACATATATTTCATGTCTCATATTGAGGAAATATTTAAGCAGTAACAAATGATCTATTTCTGCCACCTTTAATTAGTCTAAACATGAAAGGGCATTCTTTAGAGAATGTGAGGCTTAATAAAGTTGAAAAAAGAAGGACAAAATTGGACCTAATGGCAGCAAAAAATGTAGGGTCTGCTCCTGAACTGCCCCCATAGGTGTGTATCCAGCTGTAGGATGACAGCAAGGGTCCTTTCCTGTGTGAGAAAAGACATGGTGGAAAGAGCAACTATGAAATAATTTTGGAAGGCAGTTACTATAATAAATGATTTGAGCAGAATTATGTAATTTGGGAATTTTTAATGCCTGTTGGTGGTTCTTTTTTGTTCTAACAGCAGAGCCAAATGGCTTTCTCGGAGAGCTCCTCGCTGGTGAACAATTCGCTGGGCCAAGAAGCTGAAAGACAGCAAGCTGAGTCAACAAACGTATGTCTGCTCAGAGCTGACAGCTCTAACTTATTTCAGAACAGAACCGTGGTCTTTCTCAGGAATATTTTAATAAAAAGTAAAAATAAAGTGAATTTAACAGTGAACTTTGGTGTAGTAACATCATCTGTAGCGCATGTTTAGTTTATAGCTTGGGAATCGGGGTTACGTGTGTGCCAACATTCAAAGGTTACAGTCTGTGAAGGAAACAGCTCCTTCTTTACACATTGTGCTTCCTCGAAGAAGAAAACAGTAGCTGAACTTAACTGGCTACGAGGATACTCTCATGCTCTGAAACAAGGGCAGTCTCCTGTCGACTTCAGAGGCTGAGCCCAGAATGTAAAGCCAAATTTTTAACGCCCTCTTTGGCCTCCGCCCAGTCAGAATCCCAGTCACACAGAACGGTATCTTCTTGTGAAGCTGCCTCCCCAAGCCCCTCTGGGGCCACTTCCACAGTACTTAATGTGTCACTGCACCTGATCTGTCTCTTTGTCACAGAAGGAACGTAGTTGGCGTTCTCTTCTCTGCTTCACCAAGCCCAGAATGGCTGCAGAGGTGTCAGAGGTCCCAAATATCCTGAGTATGGCCACCAAAATGCCTGGCTCCTGGTGGATTTTCAATTAGGCTGGAACTCCTGTCCTTTTTATCATCATGGGGTGTGACTTTTTTACCCATGCTGTCTAACCTTCTGTTGTATTTCTTCTCAAGGAGCTAATGAGGAACAGCAAAGAGAGTGAAGAAATAAGGTGGAGCACAAGAACTCTTCAGTTATTAAAAACTCTACAGGTACCAGTGTGGGTTTTGTGATTAGATGCCAAAACCAGGTGCTGATTTCAGTTGGACCACATCAGAAAATCTCCTCCTTACACTCTTGCCTCTCACATGCAGCATGTAACTGTGTTTTATTGGGTATTTAGGTAGGAAATCAGGATTCCCTGTGCCTGACGTGGTGTCCTCTCCCACAGCTGCAGGAATTGCTACAATTTCCTGCGCGTTTGCCCCCGCGGCAGCGTTTGCTGTAACGCTAAGCCCTTGCTCTCTTCCTTCCATGACCGTGCTCTGGCCTATCTCTACAAAACCCAATTCCTTGCTGCCTGCTGGTTGCCAGATCTCAGCTGAATCCCTGCAGGATGCCATCATTTGGCCATTCGGCTGCTTGAGCTGTTTCTGAGGTGAAGGCTGGGAAAATGAGCGAGGGTGATGTTAAAAAGAAAGCTGCTGACCCCTTCCTTAAGAGGTTTTAATGCCCCGGTACTTTCAAAGTGCTTGAAATTTTAGCAGGGAGCTACCTTTCCTAATTTAGCCTTTCCTTCAGGAAGGCTTATCCTGCTTTCCTTGCAGAAAACCTTGTAAAGCTGGTGAAGCTGTAACATCCGATACCGTATGTGGTATCTGCAGGATGGTAACAGGAGGCCAGCACAGGCTGCCCTGACGCTCAATGTCCCAACTCTCGGCCCCACAGCTCGGTGCTGTTCTCCCTTTTTGCCTGGACGAGTGTTTTGGTGCCCCAGCGCTGGTCTGGTTGGAGGGAGTGGAAAATGAGTTTCCATCAGGTCACATCTCTAATCCAAAGTGCCGCGTGGCTGAACGGAGAGCGGGGACGACGATGAAACCCGAGCGTGGGCAACAGGGCACAGGGAGTGGGTTTTGTCTGCAAAACACACCAAATTTTGCTCCAACCCAGGCCCTTCCCTAGGGATGGAGTGTGATTTCACAGTCGTCTCGTTGTTGCTTTTTAAGAATTGTTTTATGTGAACGTCTCTCAACGGTTCTGCACGATACCCATCCATAAATACCAACATCTAAGTATAGCCATTAAAAACCCCAGCAGTAATAACACTTATTAGCTGTGACTGACGAAGCCTGTGCTGTAGCTGCTGCTCTGGATCCAAAGAACAGGGGACACAATGATTTTTTTTACCATTTTGAGTCACCAAAACCCTTAGAGATGTGCTTCATCACATGCCTGGGTGGAATTTCATGGAGTTCCCTGCAACTGCCAGCCTGTGTGGATTTTTAGTCCCATAGGTAGGTGCCAGCAAGGGGATGGCAACAAAACCTCAAGAGCCACTTCTCTAAATGCAAATGCCAGGGTAGGCACCTATCCGGGGTGTTTGAGCAGGAAATATTCCCTCAAGGCAGCGCTCCCGGGTTCAGATTTGATGGGGTCTGGTTTTTTACTGGTGGAGAAGCTGAGCTGACGTGACTCTTGTTTTTCCCCTTACGCAGCACCTGAGGCAGTCGGGCGCTCAGGCCTTCAGCTTGCGGGAGCTCTGTCGGAAAAAGAGCCGGAAAGAAGCCGCAGCCGAGTTTTACCTCTTCCTTGTTCTCAAGAAGCAGTCGGTCATCGAGCTCAGCCAGAGCTCCCCCTTCGCTGACATCACGGCCACCCTCGGCCCCGCGTTCCACGCTCCCTGAAATCACGGAGCGTTGGGATAAGCCCCTCGCAGTCAACCTTTGTCTCCATTTTTTTTTTTTTCCCAGAAAACACGTTGCCTGGAAAATGCTTTAAAATCTTGTCAGAGTGTGGTAAGTGAGCAGAGCTCATCCCTGGTTTGTTTTCTCACCTGCCTTGTGCAGGTGCTGCCTCGGTACGCGCTGCCAAGGTGTTCCATAGGGTGTTTGGTTTTAATATGTATGTTTATATGATGAGCAGTTCCTTATTCTGTTAATAAAGTATCCCCAAAATACACACTTTATGTAAGAGATTTACACTGTGAGGGATTTTATGAAAGTCCTTTCTTAGAGACCAGCTTTGGAGGTTACATTCCATCTGATGGGGCCTGTGTGTGTTAATTATCTAACACCGGCAGTAAGAGAAGCCTGTTAATCCCTCTCTACCAAGAACTGCAGTCTACTTGAAATTATTCCTTTCAAAAAGCGTTCAGTGTTTGGTATTTTAAGGTCTAGCAAGGCCCTGTCTCCAGCAGCATTTTCGTGTGTTCAGACAGAGAGAATTTACACTACCCCTCCAAGAGTCCCGGAAGCTTTCCGGGAGGAATCCTGTTGCCTACAAAACCCTGCAGGTTGAGCTTTTGTGGAGCACGTTTGCTTAAAGACTAACACTCCTCCACTCGTGTGTGGGCCTACTAAAACAAAAATGGACGTTAATGCTGAAACGTTGTTAGTTCTTTGCATTTTTATGCGGTTTCAGGGCACGTTTTAACACGTTTACGCTCATCTTGTAAAAGGTGGTGTTTTCCAGTTGCATCCAGCCTGCGACGCCGGGGGGGTTGGTTGTGAGCCTTTGGGGTGGGGAGAGGAGGCTGACGCCCCTTGATCAGAAAGCAATAAATATCAGAAGGAGATGTTTCCTTGGCTCGGCGGCGTTTGTTCTGAAGCATCCTAAGCAGCAGCCACCTAAGCTGTCCTTCGGGTCCGCCTTCTCTGAGTCGGTGCTGTTGGTGGCTTTCTTCAAAACTGAAAGGGACGGGTGACATCCTCATCCTGGCTTGGCGGGTCCTGCTCACCCGTGCTCTTCCTGTCGCGCCCTGATTTATTTCTGGGTTAGGGGTTCAGGGGAGGTGAGGAATTGATTTGTTTGTGTGTGGAGGGTTTAGGGAAGGTGAGGAATTGATGCCGAGGGGTCTGTTAGAGGAGTAAAGAGGCTTTAAAGCAGCTGATGGCCCTGGGATNGGATGGGTCGGGGCTGGGGGTTGTTCCACTTGGTTTTCTTTTTCCCACGTAGGAATATTTGATAAAATAAGCAATAAGAAGCCTTTGCTGCTGTTCTCTGGGTATAATGGAGGGAAAAGTGACACTGTTCGGTAAAACCCTTTTTGTTCTCTGCAGAAGAAACACGATTTTCTTTTTCTCCAAGTGAAGCCCAGGCCAAGAGTGCAATCGAGAGCGGTGGTTTTGGTTTGAGGCCGGGCAGTTTTGTTCGGGAGTCAAGCGCTGACGCGGGTTGAGGAAAGGGTTTGGTTCTCCAAATCTCACGCTCGGGTGAGGCCATGGCAGGAGTGAGGACCTCTTCCCCGTTCCCTGCAGCAGACTCAATCCCCTGTCTCTCCCTGTGAGCCTCACCCCCCCCCCATGCCACACTTCACTGCAGGCTGGGGAAGGCAGGAGAAAACGCTTTTTCTCCCCCCAAAAAAACCATCTGAAATGACTCTGCACCTCACACGCCACGTCTGCCACTGCCACACGGCGAAAGAGCAGCTCCAGGGGCAGCAGATGCAGTAACTCATTAATTTTCCTTTCCAAGGAGACAGGCTGCGTGCTGGATTCACCCAGGAAAGAGGGAAACAAAAGGAGGCTGGAGGCGAGCAGGCGGCAGGCAGGGATAGATGAGAGGCGGGACGGATCTGCATCGAAAACAGTCCGTGTGTCGGGATAAACGAGGTACAAACCTTGCAGGAAACAGGCCTGCAGGGAAGAGTGGTGGGGATTTACAGAACAGGTTTGTCCGAACCCCACCATGGCTGCGGGGGAGCTGCAAAGGGAGCCCGGGAAGGGCCCCGCCTCGGTGAGCTCCGTGTCCCCGTGCGAGGGGTCAGAGGGGGTTTTAATCCCGACAGCTTGAACTCGGGTCCAGATCCAGGCTCGGAGCGGGGCCTGCGCCAGCACCGCTGGCGGGTGAACGGTCTCCCTCCAGAAATCCCGATGGCTGTGCATGTGTGTAGGGTGTTACATGTGTGTATGTAGCACAGGTATATCTATATATAAATATACTCTCTGCCCAGAGGAGCTGTGGCTGCCCCATCCCTGGAGGGGTCCAAGGCCAGGCTGGATGGGGCTTGGAGCAACCTGGTGTGGTGGGAGGTGTCCCTGCCCAGGACACGGAGGCTGGAACGGGATGATCTTTAAGCTCCCTTCCAACTCTAACCAATTCTATACGTGCGTCTCGCCGTTATCCCAGTTTCTGCAGCCGCCCTCGGCTGTGGTCACCAGAGCAGGGCTGGAGCCCAAGCCCCTCTTCTTGCCACATGGGCCACAACCAGCCGCTCCGTGGCTCCCAGTAAACACCGAGCAGCCTCGCCCTAGACGTTGGCTCATTAAATAACATCGAAAGGTTGAGCTCAGTCTCTAGAGAAGGAAATGTGGAGGGAGCACCCACGAGTGCCCAGGTGGCGGTTGTGACAGCGGGGACCAGCGTCAAACCAAAATCCACCGATTTCCCCACCAAGGGAGCGGGACCCGCTCCAAACGCCCGCACCTCCCCCCCCCCCCCAGCCCCCCGCCCCCGCCCCCCCCCCCCCCGGAGCCCTTCAGCTCCGCTGATGCTGCTTTTCCAGCCCGGCTGCCCCCTGGGTATTTAAATTGAGGCAAAAGATTGCCATTTATTTATATATTTTACTACATCATTAATTAATAATTAGCTATAAATTAATATTGATATATTTTACTGCGTCATTAATTAGGCAGACGGATGTCCTCAGAATTGGATTAGGTAGATGAAAATTATGAGGCTGGGGCCGGCGGGGGGAGAACTCCAAGAGCCGGGTGGCCGCAGCACTGGGCTGCCCCGGCGCCCCCCTATCCCTTTCCTCCTCTTCCTCCTCCTCCTCCGGGGTTACGCGGGGAGAAGAACCGAGCGCGACCCGGCGGCCCCGGGAGCACCCAGCCTGCGGGGCTCCGCCGCCGGGGAAGGACCTCAAAAACCGGATTTTAGAGGAGTTGCCATCGAAACGGGGGAAAACCCGGCGGGAGAGGAGGAGCGGGGAGTGGGCACCGGCGCCGCCGTCGCTTTAAGAGCGCAGGGGAGGGAGGCAACTTACGCAGCTGCAAGGCTCATCCCTCCTTCCCTCCATCCCTCCCTCCCTGTCCATCCATCCATCCATCCCTCCCTCCCTCCCTCCATCCATNTCCGCATTGGGGGGCGAGACAGCAAAGTGGGGGGGTCTAAGGGCCAGAGGGTGCTTGGGGCGGGTCATGCATCGGGCCCGCAGCACACCCGCATTGCATGCACCGGACCCACATCGCACCCACCAGACCTGCAGCACACGCACTGGACCTGCATTGCATGCACCAGACCCCCATGGCACGCACCGGGTCCGTGTCACACTCGCCAGACCCCACATCTCACCTATCAGACCCACATTACACACACCTGGGACCCACATTACGCATCTCACACCCGCATCACAAGCTCCTGGCCCGTGCTGCATGCACCGGACCCACACAACACGCATCGGACACACATCGTGCTCACCAGACCTGCAGTGCACTGGCTGCATGCTCTGGACCCACCTCACATGGACCAGACCCTCCCTCACATGGACCAGACATTACCTACATGCTCCAGACCCACATCACAAGCAACAAGCACCAGACCCTCCCTACATGCTCCAGACCCTCCCTCACATGGACCAGACCTTCCTTACATGCTCCAGACCCACCTCACATGCACCAGAACCAGACCTTCCCTACATGCTCCAGACCCACATCACAAGCAGCAGACCTTCCCTACATGCTCCAGACCCACACCTCACATGGACCAGACCTTCCTTACATGCTCCAGACCCACCTCACATGCACCAGAACCAGACCCTCCCTGCATGCTCCAGACCCACATCACAAGCAGCAGACCTTCCCTACATGCTCCAGACCCACCTCACATGCTCCAGACCCTCCCTGCACCCACCAGACCCACATCACATACACCAGACCCTCCCTGCACCCACCAGACCCACATCTGCTCCTACAGCATCCAAACATGTCTCCCGGCACCGTGGGGCATTGCAGGGGCTGGAGCTGCTCTGCAATTGAGATTTTATTATTTAACGGCTTAAAGCTCCATCTCTGAAGGGATATGGAAAACACAGGAGCTGGTTGATGAGCCGGATGCTCCCTTTTCTCTCCTCCCCACAAGGTCAGCACTGCCCTGGTTTGTCACACGGAAACCCCTCTGCTGTGCCTTTGTGGTGCTTATAAAATACCAGTGTCCCCACCTCCCCCAGGCTGTGGGTGCGCGGTGTCGTGACCTTGTGCAAAAAGGTGCCAGTCCTGGTGTCCAGGGCTGCAGAGGTGCCTGGGGGGTGGTGGTGGAGGGTGATCAGGAGGGGACNGAGTCTCTGAGACCACCGTCTTTCCCAGCCCTGGTTCAAGGTGGATGGTGGTCAGAGGAGACCTGCTTCCACCGCACTGAGACTGCGCGGGGGCGCGGAGGGGAGGAGTGGCTGCTTGCACTGGAAGCTGGGTTTCCTCTTCCATGTTTTTTGGGTGGTTTTTTTTGTCTGCATATTCCCAAGGAGTGGGCTCTTCCTTCTGCCTACTGGTCCCCAGCTTGGCCCCCAGCAGAGCCCCCGTGCAGGATGTGAGGTGAGGTGTAACCTCACATGCATCTCCAACCTGCTAACCCTTCCCAGCCTTGGGTAAGACCGTAGGGTCTGCATCCATCCCGGGTATCCTGCATCCATCCCGGGTATCCTCCTCCTGCTCTCGTGGCAATAGCTGCTACTACGGCGTTTGGCGAGGAGCTCTTTTCCCTTTGCCTCCAGAGGCCCCAGCGAGACACCAGCCTGGTCCCTCTGATCAGACACCTTATTTTTAGCTAACGAGGGCCAGGAATTGCCACCTCCCCGTTTTCGGCGCTGCCGCCAGGTCAGCTGGAAAAGTGATGAGCTGCATAACCCGATCTTTTCAAATGCTCTCTATTTTCCTGTAATCTCGGGGTGTCAACTCAGCGTTTTATAACAAACAAGAGAATAAAAGGAGATGCTTCGTTAACGTGATGCGACAACTTTTAGCAAAATTGATTGGTTTTGGTGGCGTTGCATAAACATCCTGTGTGTTTTGTCCCTGCTCTTGTCCCGAGTGCTCCACGTGAACAAGAGCATCTCCCTCTAGCCGGGACCCAGGTGAAGCTCTGCCTGCTTCGGGATGAGCCTGTCTCACCTGGAGCAGTTTCCCAGTCCCTGGAGACATCACTGCTCCCTTGGAAACTCCCAAGCAGGGGCCAAGCAGCCCCTTTCTCCCAAAAAATCCTCTGTGGCAGAAGGAGAAGCAGAGCAGCCTCCAGCAGCTCAGGGGGTGCCCATGGTACCCACGATGCTCACCCCAGCCTTGGCCCTGGGTGCCAGATCCTGCTCCTTCCCACCGCCACCCAGTGCACCCCAGTCCTTTTTCAAGCACAAACTGCTCCTGGCATTGCCCCTGTCCTGGGGACACAGTGCTCCGTCCCAAATCAGGTCACTGGTTGTTTGCCACCTTCGGGGCTTTGCATGTTTGTAGTGTGAAGGAAAAGCAGAGCCCGTGGTCGGAAAAGCAGGGAGGACTCCTCCACGGGAGCCCTTTTTTGTTCCCTGGAAAGAGCAAAGCTGTGATTTCCCTCCCCCTGTTGCTCCCTGCTTTTAATCTTGTTGGTACTGACTGGAAGGCTGAAGGTATGGGGAGGCACCCAGAGGGAAGGCGCCTGCTGGAGCGTGCCAGGCATGGTTATTTCTCCCAAGGTTTCTGCGGAAGCGGTAAAGCTGCTCTTAGACGCTTGGGCTCGGTGCCGCTGGCGCAAAACGCTCCTAACGCAGGATGCGTCAAGGAAAACAAGGGAATCCGGCAGCGGGGCAGGGTGATGGGAGCCCCGAGAAAAAAGGCAGTGAAAGAGAAAGCCAGGGAAATGCAGCAGCGGCGTTCCGAGGGCTGGGGCTGCCAGACGGGCCCGCCTGCTCCTGCACCTTCTCGGCGTGTTCCCCGCGGGGACAGGACGAGCTGGTGGGGCAGCTCGGGCCAGCGCAGCAGCCGGTTCCTGCTGAACCCTGCAGAAGTCGAGCGAAGAGAGACGCCTCGGAAGGAAGGAGCGTGCGGCGGCGAAACCTCCAGAGGAAGGGGCTGAGGCTTCACCGAGCGGATGGTGAGGGTCTCTCCGGGGGTCCCGTGGCCCCGTTTCCCGTGCAGGAAGCTTCTAGGATGAGCGATACCTGCCCAGCCCCGTCTGTCTGTTGCTGGCACAGCCAGGGGATCCAGTGTGGAGTGGGGAATTCATTCAACCCACAGAGGCATCTCTGTGGGGCAGTTGTTGGGGACATCCTCCTCTGAGGCACCAGGCTGAGCCTCGGGGTGCTCTGCTGGCACTCTGTCACCACTCTGTCACTGCTCTGCCACCCGTCTGGCTTTGCATTGCAATTGTGGTGTGACCTGCAGGGCAGTGGTGCCCCAGATCCCCTCTGTGGCCAGCAGACATACCAGGGGATGCAGCTCGGGAGCATCCTGGAGTGTCACACACACCCCCTCCCAGGACGGTGGTGGCACATGGGGCTCTCAGCCCCAGAGATGTGTTGAGGTGCTCGCAGGGAGCCAGCTGAGTGACCTGTCCTGGCAGAGAGGGGGCATGTGCTGTGCCTGGGGGTGCTGGTGTTGGATACTGGTGTTGGTGTGGGGGGCAGTGGCTGCCTGAGCCCTGCCCAAGTGCCGTAACCAGAGCGGTTACGGCAAAACCTGCCGGTGAGGGGGGGTGTCTCCCACTCGTGACAGCAAGAAGCTCTTGTCCCCAGCTGTGCTCCATCCCACCCTGAGCAGGGTGTCAGCTTTTCGTGCTGTAGCTCCAGCTGTTCCCGTATCAAGGACCATTGCTTTTATTTCGCCTGAATTCCCACAGCTTGGTTCTGTTGCACAGGGATAAGCACCGGTTTTGTGCTGCTGTTTTTGAAAGAGCTGCCTTTCTGGTCCACCCTGGGCCAGGAGATTCACAGGGAGTTCTGCTGTGGGTGGCTCCAGAAGAGAGAGCATGAGACCCTGCAATGGGCAGCGTTCATCCTGCCCTTCCCCTGAGCCACGTTTTGGGGGAGGTTTGCAAAATGCTGGACCAAATATGGGTGCTTTGCAGCATGATCTCTGGATCTGCCATAAGTTGGGACGGCAGACCCTGGACCATACCAGCGTCTCCAGNCCCTGGCACAGGGACAAACCAGGACTCCCTAAATTGCCCTAACCTTGCCCCAGTGTCTGTGCGCTCACACTGGCACTGGCTGTTAGAATCTCTGTATAATTAAATTACAAGCCTGGTCTGTGCTGTGGAGCCAGGACTGTGCGTGCGGGGATGAACTCTTTGGCTGTGGGGACAAGCATTTGCCATTCATGTCACGGGGCTCAGCGCCGGTGCCTGTTGCTGGGTTAGAGCAGCTCGGGGTCCCTCCAGTGCTTGTGCCACAGACATGTCCCCTCTCCTGGGCCACAAGCTCTTTTCTCCAGCTCTGTTAGGATTGACCCACCAGCAAGGGATCTCACCATGTGTCCTGCAAAGATGAAAAATAAGGTGGAGGAAACCCATTTCCCCCTCATTTGGGTGTCTCAGCTCCCACGTGAGACCTGGCTTTATCTCATCCACCCTTTGCGAGACTGGGGTTTTGCAGACCTGGCTGGCTGGCACTGGCATGTTTTCCTCCAGGCCCATGGGCTTCCTATCCTGCTTCCAAGGCTCCTGATGTTTGTTTGGGGGGTTTTGTCCCTGTGCCGAGCGGGAACTGCCTTCCCTGCATGGGACTGGCCACAGGCAGCTCTGCTGGCCCCGTCCTCGATGCTTCTGACAAGGAGCAATGAGCCTGTCCATCCTCTGCCCCTGCTTCGGTTGCGTTCCAGCCACGTGTTTTTATGGGATCTCTTCTTATCTGCTTGCCCTGGCAGCTTTGCTCTGATGCCTGCCCCGAGCCCCATCTATTAGATGTTTTGTAGATTTTAGTGACCTGCTCTTGGTTACTTCCCTGTGTTTCCGGGCCCTTGCGGCCGCCGTCGTCTTCCTCACCGGAGAGCGTGCGGTGTGCTGGGGGACGTGGTTATTCATCTTCGAACGCTTTCCATTTCCTCTCCATGTGTTTTTCCTGATGCCTAATCGATGGGCAGCTGTGGCAGGGAGCCAGAGCTGGCAGAAGTGCCGGGTGTTGCAGGGAGATGGGGGGGTGGGGCCGGGCTGGCGTGGGTCCCACGGGAGGGCAGGGGCATCCCCTCTGCCAGGAGCAGACCCCTCTGCAAATCACTGCCAAAGCAGAGGTCTTCACCGCTTCTCCCTTTCTTGCTTTATCAAATGTGATTAAGACAATTGTGCATTTCTTCTTGCTTTTATGGCACAGCTCCCTTTTTTTGCTGTAGCTGCTCATCCTGGTCCCTCAGAGGGGTAATTCTGAGGGCAATTAAGTAATTCCCTCTGCCTTTAGAGGCACAGTAGCCACATACCAAGGGGGAAGGTGTGTTTTCAGCTTTGGTGCTAACCTCTGCCCAACCTGCCTGTCCTTGGCAGCCCATGGGCTGCCAGTGAGTCTTTTGGGGAGACTGAAATGGCCCGTTAATTCCTTGGGAATAAAGACAGCACCAATTTATTACCAGCGATTAAATTCAAGCCTGCTTGTTTGAGCCACCCTGGGGCAGGTTGGTGAGGCAGAGCCAGTGCCCAGCCCATCGTGTTCATGAGATGGGGACCCGGGTAGGGCACAGGATGGGGTTCCCCACTCCTGCAGGATTTTGGTGCCCTCTGGCAGACCTTGGCCGGGCTCCCTGCGGCGGCAGCTCGGGGAAGCTTTGAGTTGTTCACCCTCTAAAGCTGCCGGCACTGCGAGAGGCACCGAGCCTTGGCGTGGGCGCCAGGCGAGTCTGCAGCAGTGGAAGGAGGAGGAGGAGGAGGAACTGAGCTCACCAGGCGTGAGGCTGAATCCAGGCTTCCCCACAGAGCTGTTCCTGGCTGCGGATGCTGGGGCAGGCACCTGGGGTGCAGCGTGGGGTGCTCGCAGGAGCCCCTGGAGCGGTACCAGCCTGTGTACAGGACACAGGCATGTTGTCTGCAGTGCTGGCACTCACCTGGTGCTGCGTTAAGCCCCCAGCGCTGCCGGGAACCCCCCACCAGAGCAGCTTTGCGTGTGAGATAATTGGCTGTGGATGGAGAAGAGCAGGAGGCAGCAATGCTGGGCTGTGTTGGGCCAGGACACAGGGCTTGGGGCTGCGAGAAGGCGAGGCGTTAATCCCTGTGGTTGCAAATCTCCCCAAAGCCCTGCTGGAGAGCAGCTTGGGGGATGGGGAGGCTGGGGGGGGCACCCTGCAGAGTGAAAAGCGAGGGGTGGGCTGTCCTCACTGCCCAGCTTGGTGGGGTCCTGTGGCCAGAGCCTGGGCTGTGCCGCAGCCCCACATGGCGCTGCTGGAGGATGCTCCTGCTGGTGCCGGGGCTGCGCTCAGCTCTGATGCTGGATGCTGATTCACGCTGCTGCATTAGCAGAGC
Organism: Nycticryphes semicollaris; assembly: GCA_013400055.1. Classification (NCBI taxonomy): domain Eukaryota; kingdom Metazoa; phylum Chordata; class Aves; order Charadriiformes; family Rostratulidae; genus Nycticryphes; species Nycticryphes semicollaris. Next base: position 53,036 of record VXBJ01004660.1, on the reverse strand, counting down.
CTGCAGCCGCCTGGCCGTGCACACTGTCAGCCCAGGAGCTGGGGCAGGGCAGAGCTCTGCCTCCCTCTGACTGGGTCCTCCCCAGTGTGTCCATCCCCAGTAGGACTCCCAAATCCTGGTCACCATCTCCCAGGGGTGCTGGCACCCACCGGTGTGGGTCACCATGCCTGCCAGGGCTGGGGGCTCACTGCAGCTACACATTGTCGGTTCCTCTGTTCTGGGGTGCTCTGGTTTGGGGATTAGGGAGCAGAGGAGAGGCTTGGGCTGGCCGCTGTGGGCTTTGAGCATTAGGCAGGAGTTAGCCTGGAAAAAAGAGCCCTGGGGTGGCAAATGGAAAAGGCTGCACTGGGTTGAGCTGGCCCTGCTCCCTCCTCCTCTCCTGCTTCCCCCTCACATCCTGCTCCTCCTCACTCACCGAGACCGGGGCTGAGCTACACTTAGCATTTCCAATCACCTATCGATTATCAGCTGGCCAGACCCATCATCTGCATTGCTCTGGGCTGGAGCTGCCAAAAATCTGGGACAAATACTGACATTGTGAATGGGCTTGGGTTGGGGGGAGGACCCACGTGGTCCTCCCAGCCTGGCTGTCCTTGGCATCGCCGTGAGCGTAGTGGGGCATCACGGCGATGCCAGTGGGATGGATGTGCTGAGGGGATGCTTTCCATAGCAGTTCACATCCCTGTGTGTGCCCGAGGTGCTGCCTCCTCGAGCAGCTCCTGCCAGTTGCTACGAGCCTCTGGATCTGGCCTATTTATTTACAGGAAAATGCGCTCTCTGTTTCCTGAGGGATTAGCTGCTGCTCCTGCTGCATCATGCAGGGATCTGTGTTTCTTTGCCTGAGTTCACTGGTGAATGGGTGATTCTGACTTAATTAAGGAAAAGCAGATGCCCAGCCTGCTGCAGGGACAGCCGCCCACCTGGGTGGAAACTCACTGAGGTCCAGGGCTGGGTGTCAGAGCCCTCATTCCATCTCTGGCCCGAGTAATGCCACCACTGCAGGCATCCTGTTTCACAGAATCATAAAATCATAGAATAAATTTGGAAGGGACCTTAAAGATCATCGAGTTCCAACCCCTTTGCCCTGGGACACCTCCCACCAGACCAGGTTGGCTCAAAGCCCCCTCCAGCCTGGCTTTGAATGCTCCCAGGGATGAGGCTTCCACAACTTCTTTGGGCAACCTGTTCCAGTGTCCCACCACCCCTTTTCTCACCCTGTTTCCCTGCAGCCAACCTCCCTTCCCTGGCAGGGACGGAGACCTGGGGTCAGGCAGGGGAAAGCTTGTCCCACGCCTGGCGACTGGTGGGAAAGGGGCCTTAGCCCAATGGGCAGGTACCTGCTATGCTTCTCTTTTGCCTTATAAATTAAGAAAGCCCTTGCCCTTTAGCCACAGCACGCCCTGCCGGGGCAGAACCCTGAGCATGCAACACCCCGCCATTCTTGGGCCATGGGGGGCAGGCAGGGAGCGCAGCCCAGATGTGCAGGGCATTCAGCCCACATCTGTCCCCATAAATGTGGCCCTGGGAGCTAAACTGATGCCCTGGTGCAAGGGCTGATCCCTGTGCTGGCACTTTGCATGGGTCCCATCTCACCAGGGCCATCTCCCTGCCTTCACCTCCTCTCTCTGTTGCATTTTAACCCGCAGTTCCCTCACGCCCAGGACCCGTGGCACCACGGCAATGTCTCTGCCGGGGAGCAGACGCTCATCCACTGGATCACGAAGGTGAATATGCTTCGGACTCTGGGACCGGGCACCGGTGTCTGCCTGGCACTTCTCCCGGCTGGCAGCAGGGAGGGAACCATCCCCACCTACACCACAAGCTGCCACTTTGCAGCAAGAACCCCGAGCCTGGCTTTTGGCGGGGTTGCATGTCGCTGCTGCCCACTGCACAGCACTTCTCCATCCGTGCATGCAGCCCCCTGAGCGCTGCACACTCCCCCCGTCCCTCTCTGTCCGTCTCTGCCGCCGTGGGGACCAACCTCTCTGTCCGTCTGGGCAAAGGCAGGTGGTGGTGGAGAGCCCCAGCTTTGGGGTAGTGAAGCTGGGAGGTGTGTTAGCCCTTGAAAAGGTTCTCCTTGAACTGCAGTGATACAGAACAAGAGGGGGAAAAAGGAGGGGGAAGGAAAGTGAAAAAAAAAAGTCATTTATTTCTCTCCAAATATCTCCATGACCTGGGCTGCTCTTGGGCAGAGAGTAAAGGCAGATCTGCCCATGTGTAGATGCCAACCTGGCAGCAGCAGCAGGGTGGCTTGAGCTCTGCTGGGGCCATGCTCCCCGGGGGCTCCCAAAGGGTTCCAGGTCCTTGAGGTGCAGGGATGCCGTGCCAACATCCAGGGGATGCCACGCTGAGGATGGGGAGCGGGTGGGCAACTCCCCCCGCCCCAGCCCAGCCCTGCCTTTGCGCCTGTCGCCGTGTCCGTGCCATTTTGAACCCTGCTGTTTGTTTTGTCCTTTTGTCTTGTGTGTTCTCGGTGTGGTGGTTGGCAGTCGCGGGGTTTATGGACGGAGTGGCTTTGCCTCCTTCTTTAAGTCTTCAGCGCCCTCAGCCACTCGGCCTGAGACACAGCCTCTTCTCCCTGCCTCCAGGCGCCCCTCGCCCCCCGGGAGGGACACCTACGGCACCTCCTCGCTGAGCAGCAGCAGCAATTCTGGCTCCTGCAAGGGCAGCGACAGCAGCCCCACCCCAAGGTAACCCATCACCCGTGGCCCCTGGGAGGCTGCTGGGTGCCCCCGGGGCAGGGGGGAGCATCCCCCTCATCCTGTGCTGCCGGTGCCTGGCGGGGACAGGAGTAGAGGGGCCGGTGGACGAGGCTGTGCGCTTGGCAGCTGGGGGAGCCGGAGGAGCCGCTGGTGTGTCTCCCAAAGACCCCCACCATCCTCTGCCAAACCTCTCCGCTGCTGTTGTTGTGTCTTCTCCCTCCCTGTCCCCCAGCCCGCCACCCTGTCCCCTTCCCTCCGTCCTGCCATGGCTGTGGCTTGTGCGCTGCACGCGTCCCTCCCTCTGCTCCTGCACCCCCAAGGGCACCCCAGGTCCCGCAGGACCAAGGACATGGTGGACAAGAGCTTCGTTTCCATCCCCTCGTGCTGTCCAGGGAGGTCTGGTGCCAGCGGGTGCCAGCCTGGCTTCTCAGCGAGGACCTCCCAGTGCCCATGGGGCATACACAGCAGGGCACTGAGCTGTGGGTCAGGCACCAGCCCCAGCCTGGGCTGAGCTCCTCCTGCCCATCCCAAGCCACCTTCCAGCTTCCAGAAGTAGCATCAAATTGGGGAGGATATGATGGGCCCGAGGGTGACCTGGGACCACAGCCTATGGCTGTCCTGCTGCGATGGGGTGTTGCAAGGCCATGGTCCTGCCTGGCTGCTCCGAACGTGATGCTTGTGTCCCTGGCCGAGGCTGCTGGGCTGCCTGCACCATGCATGGGGGTTTTGGGCTGCCCTGTTGCCACCCACAGAAAGTGCCTCCTGTCCAGCTGCGGTGCACAGGGGTTTTGGGACACCCTGCTGCAATGCAGGAGCATCTCGTGGTGTGCACAGCTCTCCATCTGCCTCCCAGCTCTGCCATGCAGCCCTGTCCCTGGCCAGCCCCTCCTCTCCCTGCTGCCCTGGGCTTTGAGCCAGAGACATCGCCTCATCTGCCACCCACTGTCCCAGCCTGGAGCAGATATCAGATGTCCCAGCTTGGTCTCCATGGGCAGGACAGCCACCAGCTCCAGACCTGCTCCATCCTGAACCCCTCCCATTACCCATTTTCCAGCTCCATCTCTGGATGGACCATCCAGAACGACCCTGGGTTCTCTGTCAGCTTCTCTCGTTCCCCACAAAGCTCGCTCTGGGCGTGCAGAGACCATGGGGCCTGCCTGCTCCTGGCTCTGCTCATGTGCCTGCTGCCCCGTGGGGGTCTTGGTGGCAACCGGCAGCACCAGCAGGTCTGGGTGCTGCACTCACCCTTCCTGCCATCGGCACAGCACCCTGAGACACCCGCCCTGCCCGCGGGGTAATATGGGGCCATATCCCCATGCACCCCAAGAGGAGGCATCTCCACTGGGGCCCCTGTGCCAAGCCTGTGCTGGCAGCAGCACTGATGGGTGGGTGACATCTGTGTCCCTGCAGGCGCTCGGCCAAGTACAACCTCTGTAGCGACAACCATGGGATAAAGCCACCGACGCCAGAGCAGTACCTGACCCCCCTGCAGCAGAAGGAGGTTTGCATCAGGCACCTGAAAGCTCGCCTGAAGGACACGCAGGAACGACTGCAGGACAGGTGAGCACGGGGTGGGAGGGGACAGTGGGCACAGACCCCCTGGCACGGGAGCCACTGATAAGGGTCCCAACACCAGCAATCGCCACCCACAGCAGCAGCTCCTGGATGGGACTGGTCTTTACAGGGGCTCTGGGTCCTCAGCACTGCGTTTTGTCCTCAGGCTCATGCCCAGGCACCAGGTTCGTGGCTTTGCAGAGGTGTTGCAGGCACATGGGCATCTGGCATTGCTGCCCATCCAGGATTTGGGGGCTGCAGAGTCCGTATGTCCCACCTGTGGTGGTTGTTCTCTCCCCTGCGCCCCCAGTTAAGTCTCTGCCATGTTTTTTTCTGAATTTCAGCATCAGAGAATGGCTAATCCCCATCTGCTCCTCTCAGGCTTAGGCACGTCCTCGCCAGCGTGCCAGCTGCCACTCACCCTCCCGGGACACCTGCCTGTCCCCACGCAGCCCTTGGGAGCCTTGGGCTTTGCATCCCCTCTGGGAGAGGGCTGAGCATCCCTCCCGAGGGTCCCCGTGCATCCCTCTTGAGCATCCCCAACCACCTCCCCTGAGGGTCCTTGAGCCCCTGGATCCATCCCTGGATCCCAGCCACTAGTGTTACTGGGTGATCTGGCCCCAACTCAGTGCCAGGCACGCGAGGACAGGGCTGGCCCCACAGCCCCCTCAGCGCCATGGCGGTGCCCTCCCCATCTCTCGCAGGGATGCTGAGATCGAGGACCTGAAGACGCAGCTGTCACGGATGCAGGAGGACTGGATCGAGGAGGAGTGCCACCGCGTGGAAGCCCAGCTGGCGCTGAAGGAAGCCCGCAAGGAGATCAAGCAGCTGAAGCAGGTCATCGACACGGTGAAGAACAACCTGCTGGAGAAGGACAAGGGGCTCCAGAAGTACTTTGTGGACATCAACATCCAGAACAAGAAGCTGGAGACGCTGCTGCACAGCATGGAGGTGGCACAGAATGGGGCCCTGAAGGAGGAGGGGGCTGGTGAGTCGGCCGGGGGGTCCCCAGCCCGATCCCTTACCCGCAGCTCCACCTACACCAAGCTGAGCGACCAGGGGGCCGGGGACCGCAACGTGGGGGGCTCGCAGACCATCTCGCTGGACGAGGGGGCCGACAGTGGCTTCGCAGGGGCGGAGGAGGCTCCCGGCCACACGGACCCGCTGGAGGTGGGGGGTGAAACTGTCACCCGCCTGCCCCCCAGCTCCACCTACGAGAAGCTGCTGGGGCTGCGGGGCAGCGTGGAGGCCGGGGTGCAGGCCAGCTGCATGCAGGAGCGGGCCATCCAGACAGACTTCATGCCCTGCCAGCCCGACCTGGACACCATCCTGGAGAAGGTGATGAAGTCCCAGGCTTGCAGCTTAGGCAGCCCCACCTCCGCCTGGGTCTCCGAAATGGAAGACATGATGCCCGGCCCCGAGCTCTCCAACCCCATTGGGGCCACGGACCTGCCGGTGGCCGAGCCCGACGGCACGACGGCTGGTGCCGGGGCTGAGGGGGATGCCCCCTGCAACCCGGCGGTGAGGCAGCCCCCCAGCGCCAACCCCTCGGTGGCCATCGCCTGCGTGGCGGAGGAGGAGACGGCGACGGAGGCGACCGGCTGCGAGGCTGCCGCCTCCAAGAGCTACTGGAGCCGCCACTTCATCGTGGATCTGCTGGCGGTGGTGGTGCCGGCGGTGCCCACGGTGGCCTGGCTGTGCCGCTCGCAGCGCCGGCAGGGCCAACCCATCTACAACATCAGCTCGCTGCTGCGGGGCTGCTGCACCGTGGCCCTGCACTCCATCCGCAGGATGGGCTGTCGCCCCGTCGCCAGCCCCGGGGGCAGTGCCCNCTCGTCTTGCAGCCCCGGAGGGGTGGGAAGAGGCCAGGGAGGGTCTGTGGGTATATAAGGACATGCTGCCTGCGCCCCCCCTGCCCAGCTGCTTTGAGCAGAAGGAGGGAAAGGACCATTGCTGGAAGAGAGGTGTCAAGTGGCGCTGCAGGACGTGGCACCAAGTGACCGCCCCCCCCACACTGCCCGATGGACTTCACCTGCCCGCGGTGCCTCTGGCTGGAGGGTGGGCTGCAGGGTGGCACCCCACCGGGTGGGCTCTCCCTTCATTGCATTCGCTTTTTGGTTGTCCTTGCCCTGCCATGGTGGGTGGGTGATGGTGAAGAGCTGCCCAGCAGTGGGGAGAAGGCGGGGGGGTCACAGTGGGACCCCGCTCAGGCACATTTCTTGCTCCATGTGTGGGTTGCACCTTGACAGCAACGTCTGGCTGCGGGGGGGAGGCTGGGGGCAACCCACCCGGAGACAGGGACCACCTCTGGAGGTAGTGGGAGCCCACGGGGGCACCTTCACCCCGGCCTTCTGAGCCATTTGGTGTCTGTCCTCCATCCTGCAGGAGGATGCCCTGGCTGGGCTCTGCTCAGCACCTCTTCAAGCCACCCCTCGATTGGGAAATGCCCCCCCTGCCCCACCAGGACAGACCTGAGCTGGGGGGTCCTGCACAGCCGAGTGGCCCCGGGGGAAGCCTCGATCCCTCTTTCCCTTTGCTTTGCACTATATTCACTTTTTTTTTTGGTACAGACTGAAGCC
>VXBJ01004660.1:31937-46173 GCA_013400055.1 Nycticryphes semicollaris | reverse complement strand
GGGACAAGGCATCAGTGAGCCTGGGGGGGAACCCCCCAGCCCTGGCTCAGGCTCCCACAGAGTGGGACTGGGAGCTCTTGCAGTTTTGGCAGCGGCAATACCAGTGGTTCCATCTGTACTGGAGCTTGAGGATGCCTTTGCCCGAAGCCAACTAGGGGTGTGTGGGCAGAGCTGAAAGCCTATGCCTGCCCCAGTTCCTCCCCCTGCTCCCAGTTGCCCACTTTGCTGGTGGCCTCCTGGAAAAAAAAAATGCCTTTCTAAAGTGAAAAACAAAGACAGCAACGATTGCTCGGTGGGGGCTGGTGGGGGGCACGAGACTTGGGCCTCCCTGGGTGCACGGTGCTACCACCCCCATGAATGTCTGTGGCTTCTTCGTGACTTGAACTAACGGTGTTTCCTTCCCCCCACCCCACCCTCAACTCCACCACCCATGGGTGCTGCCAGCGGGGTGCCTCTGGGAGACGGTGATGCTTCATGGACCGGCATCCACTGGTCCCCTTGGGGGCACATGCTGTGTCCCGCATCCCTTAGGCTGCCCTGCATCCCTCTGTCTGGGGGCTCTGCCCACACTGGTGGTGGGGGCTGGGGGGTGGGTGACAGAGGCAGAGGCAGCCGCTGATGCAGCACCGGGTGCCAGGAGAAGTATTTGGGGAGAAATGGTGACACGGCAGCCAGGGCAGTCGGTGTAAGCGGAGCTCGGATTTACGCCTCTTGTGCAATGTATTTGTGGATCTGTGTACACGTCTGTTAGACTATCCAAAGCTTTGCCAAGAAATAAATGTAATGACTATATTTGAAAGACAAATCTATATAATATATTTTTTAAATACAGAACTGAAAAAGCTGTAACCCCCCTTTTCTTGTTTCCCCTGTCCTGTACTCGCTGTCTGTGGTGGATGTAATAAACGTCGCTGGGTCTGTGTCTGCTTTGGCTGGAGCCAGCCTTTGGCGTCTGCCCCCAGGGGGGCTGGCCTGAGCGGGGACACAGGGGGACACGGGGACCCCAGGATGAGGAGAGGCCTGTGCCACATCCCTGCTAATGAGAGAGCTGGGGGAACACGTGGGATATCACGAGCTGGCAGTCCCTGCTCCTCCCTGCAGACACCAGCCTCTGTGTGGATGAGAGATTTTGTGCTAAAACAGCTTCTTTTGGGGATGTTGTGGGGGTACCTTCAGAAGCACCCCTAAGCTTCCAGGAGCACACGCAGGCTTGGCCACAGGGGCTACCCACACCAGCGTTGGTCTCCCGGGATGGCAGCAATCATCTCAGAGGTCAGGGATGGAGTGGTCCATGGCTGACTTCACCAGCCCTGGCGAGAGCCTGGGGACAGGGACAGGGACAGGTGCTCAGTGGGGTGAGCCCGGGGGACTCCTCAGGGAGCCCCATGGGGCCCCGGTGGGGTGGGGGTGGGCACCATGGCCCTACGGTCTCACCGTTTGACCATGTGCTCGTAGATCACGGTGGGGATGATGGTCAGCGTCACCACATTCCCGGCTCCTGCCAGCACCTCCATGAGCTGCTTATCCTGTGGGAGAGAGAGTGGGGGTCCCATGGGGTGCCCATCTCTGCCCAGCATCCCATGGCAACTCCATGTGGCTCCCCATGGACGGATCCTGGGCACGTTCTGCACCGTTGCATGTGCTTAGCCCCTACCTTCATGCCGATGACGTTCTGGCCGTTCACTTCGCAGATGTAGTGGTGGGTGAGGAGGCCATTGCGGGCAGCAGAGCTGTCCTTGGCCAGCGACACAATTTTCCCCTTCTTGACCACGATGCCAACGTGGCCAGTGCTGTCCTTGTGCACGGTGACAGTGCGTTGGAACGGCCTGTGGGGAGAAGGTGGTCACCCCTGGCACTCCCAGGGACATCCCCCCTCCACCCGCCCACTCACCTGTCCCGCACCACCATGATGATTTTCTCTGGGGACGCCTTCTTCAGTGCCCGCTGTGCCTTGTCACTGCTCCAGCCCGTGCAGTTCTTGCCATTGATCTGCAGGATCTGGTCACCGAAGCGCAGCCCCACCAGCGCTGCTGGCGAGTTGGCCTTCACCAGCTGCACGAAGATGCCCTGGGGACATGGGAGGGAGAGATGGCATGGGGACCAGGCAGATGTGCCAGGCCATGCCATGCTGCACCCTGGCATGCTGTGCCATTGAATGCCACACATTGCCATGCCATGATGCGTCACACCATGTCACCCTGCCCTGTACTGTCATGCTTTGCGCCATGATGTGTCCTGTCTCGCCATGAAACGTCATGCCACGCTCCCTTGTACCATGCACCACCACACCATGCTGTGCCATGCCATGCCACAACGTGCCATGCCATGCCATGCCACACCGCTCCACAGAATCACAGAATTATCATGGTTGGAAAGGATCTCCGAGGTCATCAAGTCCAACCACACGCACACAAAAGCCTCCTACATCTCAGCCACTAGAGCGTGCCCCGAAGGGCCACATCTACATGTTTCTCAAATACCTTCAGGGATGGCAAGTGAATCCCCTCCCTGGACAGGCTGTTCCAGTGCCTGACCACTCTTTCAGTCAAGTACTTCTTCCTAATATCTAATCTAAACCTCCCCTGCTTCAACTTCACACCATTTCCTCTGGTCCTGTCGTTACTCACTTGGGAGAAGAGGCCAACCACGCACTTCTCTGCACCCTCCTTTCAGGTAGTCGTAGAGGACAAGGAGGTTTCCCCTCAGCCTCCTCTTCTCCAAACTAAACATGCCCTGTTCCCACAGCCTCTCCTCATCCGACTTGTTCTCCAGACCCCTCACCACCTTGGTAGCTCCCCTCTGGACACTCTCCAGCACTTCAATGTCCTTATTGTAGTGAAGGACCCAGAACTGAACACAGCACTCGGGGTGAGGCCTCACCAGCATCCAGTACGGAGGCACCATCACCTCCCTCACACCGTGCCACGCCATGTCACACCATGCCATGCCGTGGTGAGCCACACTGTGCCACGCCATGCCATGACAGCCCAATGCCATCTCATACCGTGCCACACACACCGTGCACAGCCCCGTGCCAGCCCAGCCCCCTCACCTGGTCGACGTTTTTCAGCTGCAGCCCTGTCTTGCCCCGCTCGTCCTTGCAGAGGTGGATCTCCCTCACGCCCGGCTTGATCTCTGCTCGGCGCAGCCCCGCGTTGTTCCCGCTCAGGGGGGCGATCAGCTGGCCCGGGGATGGCCCAGCGGGGGTCAGCGCCTGCAATGGAGCCAGGGGTCAGAAGGGGTGGTGGGGGCATGGGACCCCATGCACATCAGCCCTCAGGGGGATGTTGCATCCCTTGGCCGGGCAGGATGAGGCCGCAGCAGGACCCCCCACCCTCCTCACCCCACAGCAGTGATGCTGTGGCCACCAGCCCAGACACCTACAGTGCTGTCTTCCGGGAGGAGGTTCTTCTGGATCTCTTCACTGGAGAGAGCAAGTCCCATGTAGTTCTCCAGCTCAGCCAGGTTGGGGTACAGCATGGGCGGTGCTGAAGGACACACCAAGAATGGCCTCAGCTCACCAGATCCCCACCCTACAGCCATCACCCCCCCACCCTGGGACTATGAGCCAGTGACTGGCACAAGGGACATGGCAGGGGATGGGCCAGGGGAAAGAAACCCCCAGATCCCCTTCCCTATCCATGAACTGAGATGGGGGGTGTTTCAGCTGGGTCCCCTCCATGGTAAGCATCATTCCCCCATCCCCAGACGACAGAGAGAGCTGATCACAACCTGCATTGCTGGCCCCTGAGGCGAGTTTTGGCTTCTCCGTGACCACCGTCGTGGCAGGGGTCCTCACCCCGGCAGCTGCCTGTGCCTACCAAGAGATGAGGTTTGCTCAAGGCTGTGCCCCCCAGCTTTGGGGACACTCCAAGGGTGGGACAACACAAGGACCTATCAGGGTTCACACCCCCTCCCCCCCCATTACTGACACTGACCTGCAAGATCTGGTGGCCCTTCATGTCCTCCAGGGAAGGGTAGAGTGTTGCCATCGTTGCTGCTGTGACTGTGCCTGGGGACAGGGATGGGGCAGTTCAGAGACAGGGTGCCTCTCCCACAGTATCCCTCCCAGGCCACGTGCCTGGCTCCGTGTGCTGGAGATGGGCTGTCACCTCTGGTATGACTCAAGGCCATGTCACCAGGGCCACCACCACCTCCGCCACTTCCCAGCAGCTGGGACACAGGTAGCTGTGTGCCAGTCACGGGCACTCCAGGCACCACTCAGCTGGTGGCAGGTCCCACTCCTCATGTCCATCTGCCCAGCTGGGGCCATTCTAGAATCACTCAGACACAGGAGTGGGATGTCCCGTGGGAACAGTCCCTCTGACTCCTCCTCACAGTCCCCTCTGCGCCCTATCAGTCCCCCCCAGGTGTCCCTGCCCATGGCAAAGCTGTGCCACTCAGCCCTGCCCCACAGCATCCTGTGCCCCAAAATGCATTGTCCAAAGCTCAGGGTGAAAGGACCAAATCCAGACCCAGCTCCAAGCCCTGCATGAACCAGGCAGGATCCCCCACGCACCCCAGGTACCACAGCATCGTCCCCAGACAGGCAAGACCCCCAGACCCCAACCCTGTCACCCCTAGGACTCACCTGCCAGCAGCTCCTTGCTCCCTGTGCCACCCTCTGCCTGGCACCAGGCTTTTATAGCCGTGCCCAGCCCCGGGGAGGGGCCAGTTAGCCTCAGCTGACACCACCCCCCACCAGGTAGGGCACAGGTGAGGAAGAGGAAGAGGAAGGTGAAGACAAAGCTGTGCAGAGCCCTATCACTGCAGGGGACAGGGATTAGGATGGCTTTCTAGGGGTTTGGGCATCCTGGGGGAGCAGGGATGGGGCTGTGTCCCCATCTGGGGCTGCTAACCACCAGGGTGGGTGGTGTCCTCCCCTTCCACATCACAACTCCTGCTGGACCTGGCACCCAGCTTGGCCCCATGGCGGCTTGGTGCCCTGGACTCTGTGTGTGTTTGTGAAGTGGGGTGCCCCACTGCGAGCAGCCCTGCGTGGGTGGCTGGCTCCTGCTGACACCTCGCTGCCCAGGCGCGTGAGGCTGACGCAGGCATGACAGGGATGCCATGTCCTGTGCCCTTCCAGCCTGTCACCAGTGGCCCCAGGGCACGTGCCAGGCGTGACAGCCCCGTGGGTGTCCCACGCTGCGGGTGGAAATGCTGAGCAAGCACAGAGTCAGGGCACAGGGCGGACACAGGCATCCCTCTGTCGTGGGATATGGGCATGTCACCCTGGGATCCAGCCATCCAGCACCCACCTGTGACATCCCACTGCCAGCACCAGCGATGCCACAGGCCACCGTGTCCCCAGGAGCCGGGCAGCAGGGTCCAGCTGGGCCAGGAGCTGGTGGCACCAGCCCAGGACCTTGCAGGCACGGGGCCAACTCTGTCACTGAGCAGCAGCCGGGCACAGCCCAGCTCCCTGTGCCTCCGCTCCGGTGTGCCAAGCCAGGAGGAAACGTTTTCTTTACTGGTGTTATTTTTAGCCGGATGGTGCCTGTCTGCCTCCTCCAGCCCAGGATGGGAACAGCCCCATCGCTGACAAACACAGCCAGAAGTAGCGAGATATCCCACAGCAGCCAGAGAAAATGGTTCCCAGGGAGTCTCTGCCTGTCCCAAACCCCTCATCCCCCCCCAAACCGGAGCTCCCACACCCCATCCACACACTGTGTGTGCTGCAGGAACCACCGTGGCAGGGGGTTGTGTGCCCGGGGCAGCGGGGGGCAGCCGATGGCCACAGGGCTCCCCACAGTCCGCCACCAGCCCTGGCTAATCTCCATCCAGAAGCCACAGCACTGCCCAGCACCGGTTAATTATTAAAGCAACAAGCTTTGCAAGAAGAGAAACCCAAGCTCGCCTCGAGTTTCCGCCTAGAAGTGGTCATGGAAAAGGGCAGAGCATGACACTGGTGCCCCAGCAACACCCTGTTCTGCTTAACTCAGTAATTAAAGGGAGTCCTAATATCTGCACAGCTTGGCCCTCAATCCCCATGACCCTGAATGTGGCCTGAGCTCCTCCTGCCCCGTAGCCCCTCTTCTCTCCATCACCTTCCCCAGCCTTCCCTTAAAACACAAACTTTGCTCCCAACAAACCCGCTCGGGAGCCTGGAGTTGCTGCGTTATCGATCACAGCCCCGTTATTGACGGTGGCAAACAGAGCAAAGGCCGTTTTTGGAGGAACCGGGTGCTGGCACCTGCACTCTGAGCCACACCAGCTCAGCCAGCAAACATCTGAGGTGCTAGAGCAAGGACCAGAAGCAGAGGGGCTCAGGGAGCCCCACCAACCAAGCACAGTTGGGGGTATGACTGAGAAAGGCTCCCCAAAATAACCAAACCAACCCAAGAGGCTTTTCAGGTCCATGGTGGCCTGGCCTGCAAATGCTGGCTGCTGGTGCAACATCCAGCATCACAAGAGGAACGAAATAAAAAGCTCCATCCAGACCACGGAGCTCTGAGCAACCTAGTTTGGTGGGAGGTCTCTCTGCCCAGGGCAGGGGGGGTTGGAACTGGATGATCTTTAAGGTCCCTTCCAACCCAATGAAATGTATTGGGAGATATCGATTTGCTTCCCCAGAGCTGGAGGGACCCTGGGAGCATGTGTCCGTCTGCCCTTCACATTCCCAGTCCAGGCTGAATCACAGTCACAACGGCAGGAGGCTGAGAGGACAACATTTAATAGGTTATACTAAGGTAATTAATTATATGAATTCCAGCAGGCCGCCATCACCTTCCCGCAGAACCCAGCAAGCCTCAGGCGTCCCTCTGTGCTCCCAGGGCCAAGCACCCGAGCTTCACGCCAAAGCAAGCCAGCACAGCCAGAGGCTGGCCCTTAGTACTGCCACAGCACCCCGAGAGTCCAGCCCAGCACCCCCAGAGCCCGGCACGGCACCCCCTGTGCTGAGCGACAGACAGGTGAGGGAAAAACCGCCAAGACACAGGGTTGAGAAAAGCCAGCATAAAGCGTTTTTATTGCAATAATAAAACTTGATACCTTTATGCGGTGGAGAAGGAAGTGAACGGCGGCAATTTCTCTTACCAAATCACTAGGCAAGGATGGAGGGAGGGAGCAGGGAGGGCAGCAGCGGGGGAAGCTTTGCATTGTATGAGACCAGACAAGCGGCGATGACCAGCATCAGGTGTCAGGAGAGAACGGTCAGCTGTGCTCAGACCAGGGATAAGAGGGGTCTGATGTTTCCTTTCCAAGGAGGGGGAGAATAGAGAGGGGACAGGGACTTTTTTCCTTTGAGATGACTCTCCACCAGCCCCTGCCACCTCCTCTGTAGACAGCACCTTTCTGTTTGTCTGCTGTTCTCCTTTTTTTTTCTTTCAAGACAGCTCAAAGTAAGCTACCGAATTTTCAAGGTGCGGTGGAGCTCTGATGGAAACCCATCTCCATAAATCCAAAAGCAGGCTGGAGGGGAGAAGGAAGGAAAGGAAAGGAAAAGGAAGGAAGGAAGGTCCACCGTGAGATGGCAGAGCGAAGCAGGGGCAGAGCGGCCCCCCTCTTCCCAGGGGCAAACCCACAGTGCCCCCAGCGATGCTGCGCCCTCCCTGGGGTGGGGGGAGGAAGGAAAGGACGGGCTGCTCCCTCGCTGCCCCGGTTCCAGGCAGGGTACCTACACACAATCCTAGCACTACTTTGCTCTCCGCATCCATTCAGCCTCGACAGCCTCACTCTGCTATGGCTTTTGCAGCAGCAGCAATTTCTGGTTTGAAAACACCATAGAGACCTGCACCAAAACCAGTAACTAACAGGTTTCCTTTTGTTCAAACGATTCCTATCTAAGGTCAGCCCATCTGCGTGCTACTGGTAAAACGTAGTCTACACCTGGAACAAAAATAAGATTAAGAACTTGACCCAAAAAGAGTTGAGGTTTACGGCGTATAGTTTAAAAAGACATAAAAACACGATACAAGGAGGAAGAGTCAGACGCAAAGCTTAGTGACCAAAGGCATTCAATCAAGGTGTAAGGTTATACAATGAGTGTAGTGGACTATCAGGAAAAGCTCCGTACAAAGTCATGTGCACTCTTCTTGAAGCTGAGATTCTGGATTCCTCCATGTGCCAAACCTGCCAGGAGAGAGGAGAAGCAAGTGTGACAAAGCTGCTGGTGGAGGGGACCTGGCAGAGGAGGGACCACGCTCCTGGAACGGTGGCCACATCGCAAACCACTCTGCTCAAAGTGGAAATCAAGCCCCAGTTATGGAGGGGAAGCCCAGCCCCATCCTGCCCACACGCAGATCCACAGACCCCAGAGCACAGCCCCATCCTGCCCACACTCAGACCCACAGAAGGGGAGCAGGCAGCCAAGCCCTGCCATCCAACAAANCCCCCCTCAACTGCTGTCACCACCCCACCTCCCCCCACTAGCCTGAGAAAAAAGATGGAGGCCTTGAGTCACCCCCCAAGTGACAACACCCCCTGGAAACAGCTTCCCTTCCTTACCCGAGGACAGGGTGCTGGGGTAGGTCATTCCAATTTCATGAGCTCCACGTCAAAAATTAGAGTGGCATTTGGTGGGATGATCCCTGGGTGGCCAGTAGAGCCATAGGCATAATCTGGGGAGATGGTCATCTTTGCCCGCTGACCAACACTCATCTGGAGGCAGGGAAAGAAACACAGGGACGTCAGGAGATGTGAATAAACACTGTGTGAGTGACAGCAAGAGGGACACAGACCTGTCTCAACTCCTTTCCCTACACTGGGCAAAAGCAACAACACAAGCTGGACAAACTGGAGGGGAATGGAAAGAATATCAGGAGGGAAATGTGGGCAGCACAGGTTGGAAAAAGAGCAGGGCTTGAGATGGCCTTCACACAAGGAAAGGCAGGGAATGCCAGGTCATTGCCTAAAGCCACCAGCACCCTTGTGCTGTGTCCCCAGCAGCACATGGACATGGCTGCAGACACAGGGGCAGGAGCTGAAGCTGCTCCGTGCCCAACAGCCCTCCCTCCGTGTGGGCTTTGCAGCCCGAGAGCCGTCTCCGCTCGGAGCGGGAGGCCCAAGCGCTCCCCGCCGTGTTCCTTCGGAGCTGACTCAGTAGAGAAATGTCATCGCTGAGTCACCGACGTGCCGTAGGTGTTCCTGGGACCCGGCCCTGCTCCATTCCTGCCATCTGGCAGGTGGCACTGCAGAAGGTGATATTCACACCCACACCTCTCCGCGCCGAGGGGGCGGAGGGGCGGAAAACACAGGGGAATAGAAAAAAAGAAAAGGAAAAAAAAAAAAAAGAGAAAATAAAATAGAGAAGGAGCAGCACACAGCAATTTCTGCCCACGCTGCAGCTCCCCAGGCTCGTGGCTCTGCACAGCCCTGCGAGGGACACTGTATGATGGAGAAGCACCAGGCACCTGAGCAACTCCTTCTTCCCAGCCGCGGATCACCTCCTGCTTGCCCATCACGAACTTGAACGGCTTGTTCCTGTCGCGGGAGGAATCAAACTTCTTCCCATCCTCCAGCATACCTGGGGAGAGAGGGAGGGAGATGATGGTGACACAGGGACAGGGCCACGCGCGCCTGTGTGAAACAGGCTGTGACCCGGCAGCCCGAGCGGGTGACAGTCACCCTTGGGAGAGCTCACATGGCCTTGAGTCAAAGATGTTTCTCAGCTCAGCCTCCTTTGCCCTGGGGAAACACCTGCAGGGGGATATCCCCCACCAGCACCCCCCAGAGCATCACCCAGCACTAAGGCAGGGCAGGATTGTTGACCCAGAGAGAAGTGCTTCACTGGGCTGGGTCAGAGGACAGATGAGGTGAGAGGGAACCTTCCCCACCTCACAGCACCACTGCCAGATGTTTTTCAGGCAGTAGGACCAGGCACTTCCCATCCCACCAGCAAACACACCTCCTGCTCCTCGCCACAGGCAAGCTTCCATCTTCAGGCACCCAAACCAAAGTCAGGTGCCCCATCTCGGCTGCTGCTGGCCCTCCAGCCCTCCCTGTGGCCAAATGCATCCTGCTGGTCTTCAGCCAAATCACTCCTGTTCCCAGGAACGATGACAGGGAGAGGCAGCACCAAGCACTGGCCACACGTGCGCAGGGCAGCATTCGCTCCCTCGGAACACGCTGCATGGGGAGGGCCAAATGCAGCTGATATCCCCAGGGCTAAATATAACTCCCCAACACCAGCAAAAGAAGAATTTCCTCCCCTCCCTTGCTCCCTGCCTGACCTTCTTGGGGAATCTCGGAGCTGGAGCTGCCTTATAGGAGCAGCAAATCCACCAGCCAGTGGATTTGCTGCTCCTACAAGGCAGCTCTGGCTCCATATTAACAGAGCCAGCCCCCCATGCAATACAAGTGAATAATAAACCCCCCTGCAAATGCTCCTCAATTCTTCATCGCCCCCAAACCCGCTTTCTTGGCTGGAAACATCTCTACAGTCTTGCAAAACCAAACTCATCCAGCAACGCACAGGGCGGCGTGATTTCCCTTCGCCAGGGCACTGCTCGTGGGCAAGAAAAAAATGCCTCTGTGCAAGAGATGAGCCAGGGCATCCCAGCTCCAGCTCGCACCGTGACTGCAGCCAGGGCAAACGGCAGGCAGACATGGGCAGTCGTGATGGGAGGCACTGAAGAGAAAGAAGGGAATGCAAAAAAAATATCCATCACCTCACAGGCACAGCGAGCACCAAAGGCCCTGGGCTGCAGGAAGATGCAGGGGGTGGGGATCAGCAACCCCCTGTTTCAGTTTCAGGAATTAAGCTTTTAATTTCATGGAAAGGAAAAAATATTCCTCTTCCAGACCTCTGAGCACCAGCTCAGCCGGTCTGGCTGCAGCCCTGGACTTTGGAATAGTAAGTCTGGAGTTTTCCCCGTTTCCTCCTTCCAGGATAAACCTCTTGTCGCTGAACCTGCTTCCAGCCCTGTCTGGCACCGCTCCCCATGCCCGTCCGCTGGCTTTCCTCCCGCCTGGCGGGGATGCTGGCACTGGGAACACGGGGCAGGCTGTGCCGGCTGGCACCGGTAGCGCCGCTTGGCCATGACATGAGCTGACCCTGAGCTCAGCTCCGAGCCCTCAGGCACCACAACGAACCAGGGTGGCTGCAGAAGGACAGAGAGGACAGCTCGCGCGTGCCACCCTTCTCCTCAAGCACCACGCAGCACAAACCTCCCTGGTTGTCACAGCAAACGGGGACCTGTGGGATGTCTGTGCGGCACCTGCTGCCAGCAGAAGGGCATCCCATTGAACGCCCCAGCCAGGAGAACATAAAGGCACCATCAGCGGCACAGGAGATGCTGCAGACCTCATACAGACAGCACTGTCTGTCCCTGCTGCTGAGCTCACCTGTCTGAATCCAGACTCAGGAAGTATTTTGGAGCCAGAAGCATCCTGGCCACAGGAGAAGGGGATTAACAGACTAAACTGGTTGCAACAGCCCAGGGGGATCAATCACTTCAGCTTCTCCCAGGCTGGGATGGCGAAGGTCACACACAGGTGTTTGTCCCTGCTCCCAGCATGGGGCTGCCACGCTCCCCACATCACACCAGAGAGAAAAATAAAGAGGTGCTAATGCTTTGGAGACAGCATCCTCATCTCAGGCATTTCTTCTGCCCACAAGGCTCCCAGGAGACTTCTCCAACCCTGGACAAGTATAAGCAACCATTTCCTCATCCCTGCCATCCCCAAGCAAGGAGACAGACAAGATCTTAAAGCTCTTACAGAGGCAAAGCATCCTCTGGCAAAAGCAGTTGCCCCACCAAAGGCCCAGGAGCAGCACCCAGTCCCCAGTACACGCCAGCTCACCGTAACCCCCAGCTGGGTCCCTCACCCACCACTGACACTGAGCTCACAAACAGGACAGAGCCCACGGAGGTGGGTTATGGAGACCAACCTGCCCCATCTCCCATCCCGAGTGAAAGATTCGACTCCCCTGGAGATCTCACCTGGCTGATACAGACACTGGGGAGGTCAGTCTTAGGGGAACAAGAGGGAGGAAGAGCATGGGGCCCTGCAGCCAGGGGTGCACCAGCTGCAGGATGGAGGTTGGGGGCGGGGAGGGCTCTGGAGAGCAGCCCCAGCTCCAGAGGGGCAGGCAGTGGGGCCCTGCCAGGTCTCTGCCACACTTGGCAGGCAGCAGCCGGGAGACGCTGGCTGCAACGTGCGACTTGGCTCCAGTCCCTCCCTGGGCGGGCAGAGGCGGCGGAGAGCGGCGCTGGAGCAGGCAGGGGCAACCCCCCACCCCGAGATAAACCTGCAGGTTCGGGTTTTGCCGGTGGGGCACGGAGCCTCACCCACATCCCTTCCATCCCTGCTGGCCCCGGGTGCTGATCCTGGCACAGCTATTGCCCGGGGGCTCCTGTGCACAGGAAAAGAGGCAGGGAGAGACCTGAGCGTTGGGACAAGCACCTCTGCTCTAGACGGAGGAAGGGACAGGATTAAAAACCCTTTCCAAAAGCCTTGGGATACCCAGGCAGTGACAAGGGCACGGTCCAACCCACTGTGTCAGGGACAGGGCTGCCCAGATGAGGTTAAATCCTGCCTCCACCAGCGCTTCCCATCACCCAGCCCATCGCCACCCACAGCTGGATGCAGGAGGGTGCTCTGCCCACCAGTTACTGTGGTCTGGCAGGAGAGGGGGATCCCAGCAGAGATGGGGATGTGGTTCTTTGGAAGAAGGCGCTGAGCTGCCACAACCCACTGAGCACCAGTTGCACGCCTTGGTAGGAAACGTCTCACAACCGCAGAGCATTTGCTGTTGCTGCTCGAGCGTGGCAGGACCCAGACACAGCGGGAAGAACATCGCCGTGGCCAGGTGCCGTGAGGAGCACAGAAAGAGCCAGCAGCCGAGGTTGAGGCCAGCCTGCATGGCCATGCACAGGTCCCAGGTAGGGATGGTGGCCCTCTCTGCCTTGCCAGAGAAAGCCAGTTTTCTTTTCAGTGGTCCTCCCCACTCCTACCCATCGACTCCGTGCCCAACTCCCTCCGAGACACAACAAGCTGGTTGCACTTTGCTGCTAGGCAAGGCTGTTTGGTCAAGCCAAGTCAGGCTTGCTCCTGTCCCGGTGCTCCCCAGCACGGCACAGACCCCCCATTTCCCCACCACAAGCACAGGGGGTGTAACTGCAGTCTCCCCACACATTCAGACAGCAACTCCCCCTTGCACCAGCTCTCATCACCCCCTACATCGGTCCTGGGGAGCATGATACCCAACCCCAGCAGGGCCCTGGGGCACCACAGGATCCCCAAATCCATCAGCTCTACCCTGGCTCCCACCCCAGCAGCCAGAACGGTGGGGGCTCAAGGCTGCTGGACCCCAACCCACATCCCCACCCCCTCACTGCCACCTACTTACTTCTACCCGGCCCTCCTGTGGCACACCAGTTGCTGCGAGCAGTTCCAAACACATCGGAGAACTCTACCCTTGAATTTAGTTTCTTTATCAGCCCTTTTGTAGCAGATTTCACATCAAAGGCCATTTCGGATGCCCCACCGCACGAGCTCGCCGGTAGCAGGCACCACATCCTGCAAAGAGCAGGGACCCAGGACTGAAGGAAGCGGGAAGAAGTCCAACACCCCCTTGCTCCCCCCATGCACCTCCACCTCTGCAACCCCAGCATGAGAAACCATCATCTCCAAATCAGAGGCCTAAAAGATGCTCAGCTCACCACCTCCTTCCCCAGCGCATCCCTCCTGCACCAGGACTGTCTGTCTGTCTGTCCCTTGCCCCTGGGACACAATGGCTGCTCCCAGTGGGGTCAAGCCCCATGGAACAGGGGCTTGGACCTTGGCAGAAGCATCGGCAGATACCAGATGGCCAACCGAGCCAGCTGCCCACGTTCCCTCACCCTTGGGTCACTGGGTTTGTTTTCCAAAACGTTTTTTAACCAAGGCACTGCACACCCAGCAGAGCAAGAGCTGAATCGACACACATCCATCATGGGGCACCACGGGCTGGATCTCCCCGGTGCCGCCAGGTCTCCGCACGGGAGCAAAGGGCAGGCAGGGACAGAGCTGTCACAGGGGGTCTGGAAAGACCCTCAGAGCAGGGCACCTCCTACAGTCCCTGATGCTGCCCTGGCCTCGGCAAGCACCATAATGGGGCCAGGGAATCAAAGGTTTCTAAGGTTTCCTGAGAGCCAAGCCCCGCTCTGGCCTCTCGTAGGGGCAGCGTTCAGCAACAAAAATGGCATCAGGGCCCAAAGGTGTTTGATTTCCGCTGCCCGCCGAGGCGGGGAGGGGGGATAGAAGCTGCCTGCAGGGGGAACTGGGGAATAAAGGCCAAAAGGAGACAATA
>VXBJ01004660.1:0-29434 GCA_013400055.1 Nycticryphes semicollaris | reverse complement strand
CCACCCGGCCCACCCTGCGTGGCTCAGTGAAGGCTGCTGTGGAGGCCCTGGCTACTAAAGTGGGGTTGGCCCGGAACCCCGAGGTTCCTAACCCTAAGTTTTAATTGCTTCCACAGTTCCCAAGGCTAGGCTGTGCCTGAATTGAGAGTGTGGGGCACATGCGATGCCAGACACTAAGTAAGGTGCTGTTTTATACATCTCTATTAACACTGCTGCCCATATGGCTTCTTAGAGCACTGGTACAGATGAGCACCAGCCCCATGTTACTGGGGCATATTTAACAAAAGACATACAGGTTTGAACAGTCCCACATTCAAAAGGACTTTCTTCCTGGAACAACAGCAACTACTTTCTTTTTTTGGTTAAAAATAAAAAATAAAATCCAGCCACAGGATTTTTGCCTCAAAGCGTCCTATTTCCTTACTTCAAGGAGATGAACTTGAGAGTCCACAAGGGAACAGAGAAGTTCCAAGGACAGCCAAGAGACTAATAAAAAGCCAGTATTTTCAGCGAGTGCATTAAAATGGGACACAAGAGAGGGGGATTCTTAAAATAACAGATAATGGGATGAAACAAGTTTTAATTGCTTCAATTCCTCACTTGCATCTTTTAAATGCTGAAATACCAAGGGGGTGAGGTTTTTGTTTCTTTGATGCCCTAGCATTTTTATGTTAAATCTGTAACACAAGAGGTGTTCCCTGTGGTCCCTGACTCCTGAATGCACTCATCGGGGGGGCAGATGTGTGAGGGAACAGATTCAGGAGGAAAAATAATGGGAGAAAAAGGGGTGTGCTTTTATCCCTCCTGATTAGTGCTATTTTGGTGAAGGGCTGGGCCAGCAATAAACAAGGATCTGAAAAGGGAAAATGCTGCATGCTGTGTGCCCACACCAGAGCCCTTGCCGTGCTGGTGTTGGCACACTGGCACACACCAGCCTTCACCCTGGGTGGGGTGTTTTGGTGGTGGGTTTTTTTTCTGCTCCCTGGCATCACCCACTCATCATACCAGCAAGCGATGCTGCTGCAACAACCAGTACCTTGACAGGGTGAGGATCTCGGCAAGGCTTGACCACCCCTCAACTGCTCAGGCCTGGGTTGAGAACCAGGGAAGGTTCAGATCAGATTCTGGTACCTAAACTTTTCAAGTCCAAAGGCTTGAAAATAAGTGAATTCTGCCTCAGCTGCTCCCTACCCTCTGGATCATCTGCTGGCAAAACTTACAGAATAAGAAATACCAAGAGGGAAAAGCGTGACTATTCAGATTTAATAGTGTAAAAAATAATTGGGGCATTTTTTGAGATACAGAAGCACCACCCCAGGCCCAGCACTCAGGGCTGGCAAGCACCACCCATGCCAGCAGCGCCTCTCTGCCCTGTGGTGGGTCAGGTCCTGCCCTGCGGGAGCCCGTGGCCTGTTCATGGGCTGGGCCACAGTTTGGGAGCTCCAGATCAAACCTACTCCTCTGTCCCAAAGGGTGGGTTCCTTAGGGCATCATTCATGCTTTCTGCAGGATTTGAAACTCCCGGTGATCAGAGTGTTTCCTCGATGCTCATAGGCACTTGCTTTTTCTTTACAGGCATCAAGGCTGAAAGCAGCGTGGTGGCAGAGGGCAGCACATCCCAACACCGGACCAAGGGTTTAGTCAGGCAATCCCAAGGAACGTCCTTCACACTCCGGAAAACAAACAAACAAAAAATCCCCAAAAAGAAAAAAGATTAAAAAAAGGGAGAAATTGTTCTGAATCTGGACTGAAATTGTTCTGACTGCTGCGATGATCCTGCAGGTGCCCTGGCGCAGCTCTAAAACACAACCTCCCCCACCGATCGCCAAGTTGCACCGCAAGACTTCAGGCTTGCAAATTAATTCAGCGCATAACTGGGGTGTGAATTGCTCAGATCCTGCCAGTGTGCACCCAACTGGAGAGCTGCAAGGTCAACCAATGGTCAGATGCAGCTCTAGCCCTAAAAATAACCAGCCTCACGCTCTGCCGCTGCACAAGGCTGAACGCAGCTCCGCGCTACCAGCCATGAGACGGCTGATTTCTCCTCTCTTCCCCCTCCCCGCTCTCCCCCCCGCCGCTGCTGCCCCCTCACTGTTGCCAGGAGAGACGTGGGGGTGCCGAGCAGCTCTCAAGATGCTGCTGTGGGAAATCGAGCTACAGGCTAGGATTTAAAAGCAACTCTGCTCTTCTTGACATTTGTTTGACACTTCTGCCGTAACCTGCCAACCCGGCGAAAACCAGGACAAGCTGCCAGAAACCTCCCAGCTGCCTGACCGGAGGAAACACAGCCCATTCCCGCAACCTCCTGCACCAGGAAGCTCCTGGTTTCCCAGAAGTGGCTCAGCTGATAAGGCACAGGCAGATGGACAGAGCTGGCTTCCACCATCCTGCTGCCAGGTGTCATTGTTTCTGCGTACGCTTTAAAACACCAGTGGCTTTAACTTCACCTTTGTTCAAAGAAATTCTAAACGTTCCCCTCTGAAAGGGCAGCCTAAGCACACAGACATGCACTATCTCGGCAGTATTTTCCCTTAAAACTGGTCAAAAATAGTTTCCTCTCAAAACCAATCCCTGCGTTCTTTCTGCATGCTCTCCCACAGGGTTAGGTGACACCTCCACAGCCCAGTGTGTGAGAGCACTGCTCCAGGGCTGGCGGGGGCCCTTCCTCCCCAGCACTGCAATCTTTCCCCAGAGGGAGAGTGTGGATCTGCCTTGCCCAGATCTGTCAGGACCTGCCAAAAGACCAGCAAGGCCAAGCCCTAGAGAAAAGCAGCTCTGGTGAGATGGTAGAGCTGGGGCTGCAGCAGGATCCCCTCTCCATCCTGTGCCTGCCAGCCGGGAGAGGGAGGGGGTCAGGATACAAAACAAGCTGCTGGGAGAGGGAACAGGAAACAACAGGAAGTGACGATTTTCCCCCAGAGCGGCACATCCTGACAGCGCAGCAAAGCCTTGTCCTTCCCCATGAACTCACCCACTTCAGCCCTGGGTTTATTCTTGGCTGCTGTGCTGTACCTGATGCCTGTTAAAAAGGAACACGAGCACTCATGAAATCTGGTGTGAAGTCAGCAGCCTCCAGAATACCCCCAAAGCCCATCAGGACATGCACCCCTAGGGAGGATTATAGCCCAAGGATGCAGCTGGACACACTGGACACTCACTGTCCCTTCCCTCTACAATGTTTTTGTGTCGGACTAGGACCAAGGCAGACACCCAGGAAACTGGAATTTACCCCATTGCCTCCATCTCCATTCTCATCTGCCTCCTCCTCTCCTCGTTGATGGGATGGAGGCAGAAGATGATTATGGCAATAAAGAGCAGGCTTATTGGGACTGGGGCCATGAGAAGCTGCAGGGTGAGGATGACGGAGGGGTTGTACGTGCAGTCTCCAGCATGGTAACCTGCAAAACTAAAGAGGAGAATGGTTTTCCTTCCCCCAGCCCCACAGGGACACTGCAGAAAGGCCCCTGGCACCTCTGTCGCTCTCCTCTAGAGTCTGGTATCAGAGGCCAAATTTTGGGGAAATCCCACTCTTTTCTGCCCCTCTTAGTCCCAGTAGATGTTGGAAAGACACTTTTGGACATCCCTGTGACTCATTCCAGCATCTCTTGTCAACGCTCTAGAAAACAGACATAGAAAGTGCCTATGCTGGGCTGACAAAATAGGGGAGGGAGCGTTTGGGGCTTACTGTAAACTCAGTGTTGATATCCCCACGGCAAGGCCACCTGCAAACTTGTTGAAGAAGACATAAAACGAGTAGAAGAGAGCCTCCAGGTTGAGGCAGTTGGGGTTCCTCAGCATGAAGTCATCTACTGTATCCGGCAGCATGGACCTGGGGACAGATAGCCCACAGAGGTGTCAGTGACACCCACACCACTGCCAGCTGAATTTAGCTGCAGCTGCTCCCAGGCCTCCCCAAGCAGAAGAGAGAGAGAGAGGCAGAAACCCCTTGCAGAACCCCACTCTGGAGACCAGTTTGTGCCTGTCCTCTGCCTTAGGCAAACAGGGCAGAGAGCGTCTTACAGAGACAGTGCAGCAGCTGCTTCAGAAAAAGAGAAAATGTGCCTTGTGCAATGACAAGTGTCCTGCTGCTGAACCTGGACACAAACTGAATGATGCTGCCAGGGGACCATGGATCGCATCCATGTCCCTTCCCAGTCCCACCTCCACAGGTCCCTCTGCAGCCCAAAAGCTGCTGTATTGAGCAAACGGGCAGCCTTGGCATATCACGGGTGGTGCTTTCCCTGTAACCTTCTCCTCCTCTCCACCTGACAAGTGGCTCGGAGCTGCCTCTGCTCACCAGGGTAAAAGGTAGAGCACAGCCATGCTGCAGCCTGCCATGATCACCAGGAAGACGAAGGCCAGGAAGTTGTGCATCACTTGGGTGACAGCTATCAGGGCTGGGATGATCAGCTGCAATGGCGAGAGGAAGAGGAAAAACAAAAGCACATGGGCCCTTTCCGCTGCTGACAGGCAAGCTTGTGGTGGTCTGCCCCAACCAAAGGCCACACTCCACCCTTCCCCACACATTTTCTCAACTCCCATCCTCTGTGCAGTGCAGCATGGAGCCCTGGACGAGCTGACATCGGCAGCAAAACCTTCCTGATGGGTAAAGAAGGGATGGTTATGGAGGGCAATGGAGCCGAGGGGTTAAACTAGAAAGCTGGATCTGTTATGTCTGTGAGGAAGGCACCTAGAAAGAGATCCTCAGTGGGATTTGAGGATCTAATTCTGCAAAGAAAGCCCAACAGTATTTCCTTGCTGACTTACAGACCCAGGCAGTGGCTGGGATGTGTGTCTGATGAGCAGGCTGTTTCCCAGCCGCTGCCAAGCGTGATGCACAGCCCTTTCTTCCCTCCCCATGGCTCACATGGAGCTGGGTGGCAGAACTCAGGTCACTTGCATCAAGAGTGCAAGATCCTGGAGTGGGACAGGATAATTGGGTGTACACATGAGACTGGTGCACCTGATCACACGCTCTGCACCAGATCTGCAGCCGTGGGAGTCTCAGCCTGAGTCCTTGGTTGGGTGATGCTGTAAAAAGCCATTTCCCCACTGTCCCAGGGGATGGTCCCTCAGCCTCCCTGCACCTTACTGCAAAGCTCTGCAAAGGCATGGCCACCGATACCAGCAGTGGCCAGAGATGAGGAATTGCAGAGCTGCCATCAACTACTGGTTTAAGTCCTGGTCATCTGCAGTGTGGCCCATGGCCACCCTTAGCCACCAGCCAGCTCTTCTCTCCAGACACCAAGAGCAGCTGGGGACAAGGCTGTCCCTTTGCAGGGCTTCTCAGTCCACAGCCATAACCATGGGAAAAACTCACTGCCAGACCCAGTGATGCTGCTGTTTTCTTTCCAAATCTCCCCAAAAACCACTGCCAAAAGGGGACAGAGAGGGAAGCCGTGACCTGAGGAGAGAAACAAAGGGGTGTCTTAGCAATGCCTTCCAGAACTGTCAGTCTCTGCCTGGGTGACCTCCTTGCTATGGGCAGAAGCAGAGCACGTGGGCTGAGCTGCCCATACTCAAGGGCTGGGCTGACCCAGGGATCACACCCTGCACAGGAAGGTCTGGCTGGGGCTCACTTACCAACATGATAAGCACTAAGTGTTGGAACTTCCCAGCCAGCCCGGCAGCATGAGTACAGAAGAAGGCAAAGATCCCCTGAGTGATCTGGAAAAGCAATGGGGAGATGTTCATGGCTGGGGATCCTGAGTTTACTGTCTGGATGACTTGCCTGGACATCTCATCCCCCAAGTTCTCCTCCTGCCACGGCAGGTCTCGCACCTGGAAGGCCAGGGATGCAAAGAGGAAGCCACACAGCAGCTGGATGTAGGGCTTGTGTCCCACGACCATCTTCAGGCAGCTGGCAAAGGGCAGCTCAACCTTCCCCAGGGGACTGAGGGGCCCTGAGGGGAGAGAAGCAGCGCTGGCATGGGAGCTGCCGGAATGAACATGATGGGGTGGGAGGCACAGGGGGATTGTGATGCTGTGTCTGGGGTACAGCTCAGCGTGATGGAGTCTGATGTCTCCGTGCAAAGGCAGGATTTCACATCTTTATGCTGGACAGCTGTGCTGGCCTGCATGGCTCTGTGAGCTGTGTGTTGGTGAGACCCACTCAGTGTGGAGCAGTGAGCTGCAGACCCTGTCCCCAGCCCATGGAGGAGCAAGATGCTGCCAGCACAAACTGAGGAGGGTCTCAGCATCCAAGCACATGTGTGTTCCTGAGCCCCACAGCCAGAGAGACATGCCCCACATAGGTGTCCAGCTCCCTCTGCCTCACACCTTCCTCTGCAACCCCACCCTCACCGTCTGCTGCCACTGGGCACCCTACAAATTGCATCTCAATGGACCTTACCAGGCTGCTCCCTGACTCCAAAGATGAGAATCAGACAGGACAGGCAATAGATTGAGCCCAGGACCAGGGATGCAAACACATAGGCCCTACGCTGGAAAACGAGAGACAGTGCAGTGTGACAATGTGGGTACCATGCACAGAGCTGGCAGCACAGCCAGCAGTGCCTGCCCCAGAGATTAATGGAGGAGCAGGGGGCAGATGGGCCAGCCCTTACCGTGTTCTCCAGAGAGTCCGTGAGGCTGGTGCTGGTGTTGGGCTGCATCTCGTTTGACATGTAACAGCCATTTGTCATGTGGTAACTGCCCACTATCTGCCCCTGGATTCCTGACCCAAGGAGCGTGCTGAACACCTCCATCCCCATTCCTGCCAGGATGAACAGGACAGAAACCTCAGTCCCACTCCCTGGTTGATGGGGCACCTCTCTCAGGGTAAGAGACCAGCTTTGAGAACGTAGTTGGAGGCACAGACATCCAGAGCTGCCTCAGAGGAAGAGACATGATATTTCTACCTCCTCTGATTTTTTTTCCCCCTTGACTCATGCAGTAAATGCTCTAATGACTGGAACCAATAGATCTGAGTTCTGAGTCCCCTAAGGGTGATGCAGATCTAAGAAATGTTTCTGTGGGTAAATTCTTTGCAGAAGTTGACTGGTTTCATCCCTGCTTTACCCCATCCACTCCGCAGCCTGATCAAAGCCAGAGGAACTTATTCACCTCTCCTGTGGGAGAGTCTCCCGGGAACGCAGGCAGCCGGGGGCTGTAGGAGCACAGATACTTACTGTAGGCAGTGGCTGAGTCACGGTCTCTCTGAGTTCCTCCCAGGAACATTGTCAGGGAAGAGTACGGCACGTGGTGGCACTAGGGAGAGCACAGTTCAAACACAGCTCCGCTGCTGCTTCCCTGGTTTGCTGGTTCATGACACCCCTCATCCCGTCTGTGCCACCCCTGCACGCAGGTGGCTTTTAACCCTCTTCTTCTGAGGTTTGCTCTGGTCCCACAAACCAGTGATGGAGAAGTTCACATCACTGTACACAGGCAGCCCAGCTGAATCCCAGATTAAAACACTCCATCCCCACGGGGATAGCAAGATGGTCTACACCATCCCCCATCCCTCGCTGCTCCCCACCTAGAGCTCTCCCAGGCTCTGCTCCAAGTCTCTTCCTGAAGAGGCTAGAACTCCCCAGCTGACCGTGTCCCTGCTCCTTGCAATATAGGATGATGTATAAGACAGTCAGCCCCAAGCACTGTGTTCCTTACAGTCATGCAAGTCTGGAAGAAGCTGTATGTGAACAGGTACCACAGGAATTTCAGGGAGGTGGGGGTGGCATCTGAGAGGGTGGACCACATCATGCAGTAGCAGAACACCCCAAATGGCATGGAACACGCGATCCTGGGGAGGAAGCAGAGCTAGTCAGATGTGACCCTCAGATAAGGTGGTCACACTTCTCATTGCACAAGATGAGCTACATAGCACAACCTCTTCCCCAACTTCCAAACCACGGCCCAGCTACTGCAAGATCAAGAACTGGGAGAGGCAGCAGCTTTGCTCAAGCGATTGTCCATGAGTCAGGTTAGAACAGGGGGGCCCTAAACACAATTGTTGAGAGAAAAAGTAATGTCTAAGACGTCCAATGTTTCTTATCTTCTTGCTTAACAGCTCCAGGTCCTCCCCCTGCAGCAGAACCCTGGAGACAGTGGTAACCTTCTACTTGCATGATCTGCCCATGGTTAGAGCCTGGTGGAGAGTTGCTGGCACAGCTGGCTACCCAACATCCTTGCCACCACACAGGACTCTCAGAGCACCGAACGTTGTGGCCTTGCAGACACGAGGCCCCAGGCAGAGTAAGTGTACAAGTTTGCAGTACACACCTTCTCTTCTCCTCTTCCATTGCAATGACATACAGACCCCGCTGCAAGTTACATTCTCTTTAGCATCTTTCTGATGCTAAGTTTTTGTAATTCTCCATAAGCCACAATCACATTAAACTCCCAGTGAGGTGTCCCAGCTACCTCCTTGCACTGAAGGAATTTGAGTCCAGAAAAGACCATCCTGAGACTTCAGCCCAGACACTCACCATGGGACCAGCTTGCCATATTTTCTCCTTGGGCTCTTGCTGACTAAGAAGCCAATAGCTGGGTCAGTAACTGCATCCCAGGCTCTTCCAAGGAAAATGATCAAAGAGGCATAGAATGGCTCCAGCTGGTGGGGGGGAAATGGAAACCACAGCTGGACAGGAAAAGAAGTCCTGGCGAAAAGCTGTGAGCAGTCAGCACGATGCAGCTCACTCCAGCCAACATTTCATCTGCATTCCCTGGAGACCACTCCAAGCACTGAAATGGCCCAGAAACATCTCCTACGTGCCCACCAACAGTATTTGCACCATCCGATTTTGATCCCATCTGAATGCCTAATTCTGATGAGCATTCCCAAGGGCTTTGGCCACCCACAAACTCCACCCTTGGCCTATTCTACTGAGCTGACACTAAGTCCCTTTGCAGATAACCCCATCTCACGTGGCCGCTCACCTGCACAACATCCAACAGGAAGATCTGGAGGAAAAACCCGATGGCGTTGCCTGTCATCTGGTAGGGAATGCCCCCGACAGCATAGCAAACCTTTCTCAAAAGCGGCAGTCCTGGCTTCTCCTGCAGCTAAGACACCAGGGAACAAGCCCACCTGAGAAATTACATGCACCTCTGGCTGACAGCTTACCTCCAGCTGCTGCTTGGTCCATCCGCTGGGTTCTCCAAGGCCTAGTTGAACTTTGAGTCATGTCATAACCACCCACGCACCCACCCATGACACACGTACCTGTCCTTTGGCTGGACATCACTCCACTGCTACCCCCAAGCAGGGTGGACATGGCAGTTGGGGTGCTGTAGGATGCTTCCCCTTCTGATGGTAATCTTGGTGGGCCAGGGCACAGCGCTTCCTGCTCACAACCTACCCTTGGGCAGCAGCTGGGCTTCAGTGATGCTGCTCAGCAGAGTTTCATATTCTTCACAAACCTTCAAGCTCTTTTGCACAGCTGCCCTGAGGGGGCTGAACATGCCAACAGCCTCTCCCCCTCACTCCAGCCCACCAGTCTACATCTTCTTCTCCACCAGCCAAAGCCCCAGGGCAAGAGCTGATCAGGGGGTATCTGGCTCCTTTGCTTATCTTGGGCTTGTCTTGTCACCAGGGCCACATCCCCTTGATTTCACCTCAGAGGCATGTTTACTTGAGGTCACAGGCTGTTAACGTGAATGAGATACGTACCTAATGCCAGATAGAGAGGTATCTGCTGAGCTGGTCTAACGTTGTTCTTTCCTATTCTATTCAGCTGCAATCCAGTGGTTCAAATTCATTAATATTAAAAAGTACCAATTGCATCAGGCTTAAAGTGACTGTGATGGAGGCAATCGGAGGAGAGAGACTCCAAATGCCAGAGCCCAGGGAATTTCTATAGATCAACAGGAAAAGCACAAGGAACGTTTCAGCATGCAGGAAACGAGCTGATGGCAAAGCCTCTGTTTTATTTGGATGTGGTTAGCTTCAGTAAATACCGTACCAAGCCTCAAGTATCTGGCAGGTTCCCAGAGGCAACCTACAGCACTGACTTCCTCACAGCCCCAAAATGAACTTGCTGCTTAACAGGATACACCTCTACATTACACAGGACCAGAAGCATATGGCAGAACACAATGTGAAACCGCATATAAAGAAGATGGCCTGTCCAGGCTTGGCTTTCCACTTGGCTGAAGCAGCCCACGGCTTTGGGAGCAGCTCAGCTTTCCTATGAGCAGACCATTGCTAAAGACCATTTCTGATGGGACAGGGTCAGCAGTGGTAGGGTTGCAAATGTCTGGTGACCAGGGATGACCTCCCATCTCAGCACAGGCTGCTTTGGATGATGCTTGGGGCTAACACACTTCTCAGCATCTCGAGTTCCTGGTCTACACCACGTTTCCGCTTTCCCAATCGCTGAGCAGCTCAGAGTAAGTCAAGCCCCTTTTTTGCTGTCCTGCACCCAAAAAAACACACAGCAATTTCTGGGAAGATGCAGAAGTGTCCTCTTCTCACTCAAGGAAGACAGCCATCCCAGGCAACAGGCCTGGTCCAGACATGGCTATAAAAGGCTATGAACTCCTCCAGCAAGAGCTCTGCAGAAGAGCAGAGTAAGGAGGGATGAACACTTGGCATGCAAGCAGCTGTGCGAGAGGCTGGGCTGAGGGACAGGCTGCATGGTCACATCAACAGCTGAGTAACAGGGAAATCGAGTCAGGAATCACTTCAATTTCCCACTTGCCTTCATCTCTTGTGGGGCGAGGGGGCAACCTGCCATTTCCCCAGCCTGTTTGGGCTGGAGATGGCTTGCTGAACAACTGACAACCACCCTCGAGGGGTGACAGACCTTCATTGTAATGGTACTAGGGAGCAGCTTCCAAAAAACACAAGCACAATCCCAAAAAGCAGCATTCCAAGTGCCTTTCCTTTACACAGCCATTAGCCTCCTCCACAGCCGCCTCCTCATCCCACACCATGGAAAAAGCACTGACGCTGCTGTGTCCACCACGTTGGAGAACCCAGCCTTTCCCTGCACAGCCCGGGGAGCAGAGCACCTGCTTTCCCTGTGCCAGGTAACCTCAGCTGCCTGCTTGTGCCTCTCACCTATGGTCCCACTTTACTTTCTGCCTTTCACAGCACATAGGTGAGAGTCAGGTCCCTTGTCTTTCAAATTTCAGACTAGCCTTGTCCCACAGGGATGGCTGAAGCATTAGGTTTGCCCCACTGCTGAGAAGCACTTACTCATACAACATGGCATTTCCACAGCCGTTCTGTTTCTAAAATTACAAAAGAATCTCTCTCGGCTGTAGGGTTTTGTGGCAGCTTTTGTTCCCTTTATGCTCTCAGCAGGTAGGACAAGCGCTCACTCTGCACATCTCTGCCCATTTCACTTGAAAGTCAGCAACAACAACAAAACACAGAGCCTTGCTTTAACAATGTGTTCTCGAGCTTGAGTCATAAACACTTTGAAACACCCCCACAGCCTGTGGCTGCTCAATGCGGGTAGGCTCTGCGTGGGTGTGCGCACTCACTCGCGAGGGTTAGCACGCACGTGTGAAAACCCTTTGCTGTGTGTGAGAAAGCACCACCCTGGGACGTTGATCTTACCTCTCTGCGGACCCCTCTCCTTTGTGGGAGAGCATCTTCGTGACCACCTGGAAGCATGACTGCAGACGTGGCAGGCAAGCAGAAGCTGCCTTGCCCAGGGTGAGGAAGAAGTTGCCTTGTACGCCAAGGAGTGCACTGCAGGCGCAGATCAGAGCTGGATGGAGATTTGACAAGTGAAGATACCACATATGCAGGGCCCCAGGAGGAGCTGATGGAGGGGAAGTGACTGGCTCTGAGGGTGGAGCGTCTCCAGACCCTGCCCATGGAGGCAGGAAACCTGGCAGGGCTCACAGTACTCAGAGCAGTAGCTCCCAGGCTCTCCACAGGTACTCTTCAAAGGTCAAGCTGGGTCCAGCACTTCCTCCTCACCCTAGGGCTGCTGCCACTTGAGATCTTATGGGTGAGGAGAAGTCATCCTTTGCCTGAGTTCTGCCAGAATACTCTTGAGCCACCCCAGGACTCCTGTCTCAACACCAGCAACTACCAGCTGCAAAGAACCAGCGTGTGAAACTCAGAGGGGGCAACCAAAGGAAGCAGAGAGGCATAATCAGGGAGAGGGGCAGCAGGAACAGGCAGATTCTTGCCCTGGGTCACTCCCAGACAAAGCCCCTCTCTCACAAGGAAGTCCAGGATGACCAGGAGTCCAGCTGTGGAACCCCCTGTCCCTTTGCTTTGTGCTCTCCTTAATGGACACAAGGTGTTGGCCCAGGGCGTCACTGAGAGGAGGCGTGGGATACATTTTCCTTTCTCTATTAAGAGAAACCTGCAATTATCAACCTCTTTCAATCAGTGAGCTCCTCAGAGATCTCCCATGGCAATGCAGACCCCACACAGTATGTTTTAGCCTGGTGACAAGAAATGTGTTTTTTTTTAGTCCCCTTTCACAGACCCTTCATCACCAACCGAGCCCAGCGGGTCTCAGTATCACACACCAAAAACTCCTCCTCCATTAAGAGCGGCAGGAGCCCCGTTACGGGAGCAGCCCAGTTCCCAAGGCAGCAGTGCTCGCAGCACGTAGCCCGACAGCGTTACGAGCCACTTGGCAAAAGTGAAGGCAGAGGCTGAAACTGGCTTCAGAGGACAGAAGGCACACAGCAAAAGGCTGGCAGGGAAAGGATCACCGCTCTGCCCGCTAATCAGTGGTTTGGCACATCTCGCCTCATCAGGAAGCTCTTTAAAACCTGGCTTCTCTAGCTAGATCAGACTCAGTCCTCAAGACTGAACATATATGCAGCAGTCAGGGCAGAAGAACACAGGCAAAACCCTCTCCCTGTTCTCCTCCCCGGTTACCAAGAGCCACTAGGAGCATTTAACCCACGTTAACATCCCTGAACCACCAGCCCATACCCAGGGGGAACACCAGCAGCCATTCTGCAAGGTTCTTCACAATGCTGTCAGAAAAAATGCATCACCTTCAGCTCAGCCTTGCCTTGTCCAGTGGGGGTTAATCTAAAAAAAAAAAAAAACCCTGAATTTTGCAGGCTGAGTCAGAACTTGGTTAATAAGTCACAGTACAACTGAGTCAGCGGCATCTCTCTTCACTGCTATTTTACTGACATCCCAGATAACAAATATCACTCATGCTGGACCACAGCCAGCGCAGTGGGAGCCAAATCTCTGTCTCCCACTAGCATATCTAAGCATACATCTCTGTAAGAAAGCAAAATACATCTCTCCCCACCCAAGAGGAAAGGGGAAACTCAAAAGGAAAGAGAAAAAAAACCCCGATTTTTTCTTTTTTCTAGGCCATTTTGTACCTACTCACCACACACAATTACATTTGGACAGACACAAGGTACCTTTGGAAATTGTACTCAGCACTTAATCCTCTAGCTTTTTGGCACTCATTTACTCTCCAGGTGGAAATAGCTGCATTTTCTGCTCACAGACTAGAAAGCCAACAGATGACCAACTGCTACGTCCCAGAGTAGCTGTGTAGCTCTCACTCCCTGGCCAGTTCAGTGTGCAATTATCTCCAGCACAGGAAGGCTTTATTTCAGCTCTGCTCAGATCCTCCCAAAACCTTTTGTCGTGTTGCTCAGTGCTTTACAGAAGGCAGCATCACCTGTTGGGTCTAGACAAGATGTTACCATTGCTAGAGCAGCATGGGGAGCTCCCAGCCTTGCCTCTGGGCTCAGCTTTGTGCTGGAAAGGCAGATCTTGGTAAAAAGCAGCAATCTGAGTGTTAATCACTGCTATACACTCAGCTACTTGCTGCAAGAAATCAGCTTTCTGATAACTCTCTGTGCCAAGACCTGAAATTGAACCAAACCAACCCACTGTACCCTGCACACAACACGGGTCCGGGGCAAGAGAACGATGCTTTTCCATTGCTACAGTGATCTTTTGCTCTCAGTTGCTCAGAAATCAGTTTTGAAAGGGTAGGACAAGCACTCAGCAACACTGCAGCTACACCCATTTCTCTGTTGCACAAATACTCAGCAAAAGGCTCCGAGAAGCCAAAGCTCCACAGCTTAAGAAACAAGGTCACGTTGACGTTTACTCGCTGCAAAGGAAAGGTCCCTTCCCCAGAACCCCCTTCTCCGAAGAAACACAAGATTTTATCTCTCAAGGCAGCCCAGGGCCCGGGAAAGCACGATATGAACAACTCTGGTCCCAAGCCTTGGTAGCTGAACAGCTTTTCTCAGGGTACTATGGCCTAGAGAGAGGTTGCTCAGGCACGGGAGCCCCACTGGAAAAAATAAAAACAACAAGTCTAAAGCCAGAAAATGGGACTTTTTTGGCACTGAAGCAAGTGGCAGCATTTGGATACGTTCCACTAGCGAGTCCTCCGCAGATTCACCCCTCCTTGACTGGCCTCTAAGCCTTGACCTCCTCTAAGCCTGGCCAGAGGCTCTCACACAGCTGCTTTCTCTTGGGGGAACAGGAGACATGACTTCAACAGCCACCAAGGTGGATGAGACAGAAGAAGAAGAGCTGTTGCTACTGTAGGCCCCCTAAGCCAATAAAGAGTTAATTTAATGAGTAGTCATGAAATGTACCTGAGTAAATAAGAACATCTGGAATCTATTCAGGAACTCCCAGCGCTGGGACAGACAGGCTCAGCACAGACAAGACAGAACAGCAAATAAGATAAGCGTTTAGGAAAGTAGTAAATAAGTCAGAAAATGGTAAATTAATAAATCAGGAGGTGCTTGACACAGGAGCTGTTCAAGGTGTTGCATAATTAGCGTTATACCACTCTCTGCAGAAATGTGTAATTGGGAAACCTGGGACTCGTTTGGTAGAAAACTTCTTTTACTGACAGGTAACTAGGAAGGATTTCTCTTCCCATTTCTGTCGAACCCAGCTGGATCCCTGCTGACAGCCAGCCCCATCACCTGGGCCAGAGGCTGCAATAAGCTGCCACCTTGCTTTAGGTGATGCCTGCTGGCTCTCTTGTCCCACAGGCCTTGCCTGTGGCCAGCTGCCGGAGCCACTTGCTGCCATTGTCCTCGCTGTGGATGTTTGTGCCGAGCAGAACAGCACATGTATTATTTACCAGAGGAAGGATATTTACCAGAGGAAGGGATGTATCCTGACTTCAACCTTACTTTGGGAAGGAAAATGCCTAAAGGCAGTTGATGTCTGCTGAGCAGACATCAACTGCCTTTAGGCGTTTTCCTTCCCAAAGTAAAGTGAAACTGCCTAAAAAGCACCACGGAAAGCGGGCAGGGCGATCACACCTCATTAACAAGGGCTGTAGATGAGGAGAACCAGCTGGGTGTGATTCAGTGTGTTTGTGCAAGAGCCAATTCCCTTCACACCAGGCAGAACACCGACGAGGTGTACGTTCATCACTGCTGTGCCTGAAGAAGTCCGCCCTGAGTCTCGAAGGACAAGAGGAGCTGAGGGGGCTTTTCCTTCACGGGGAACGCTGCTGGGTCACCAGAAAAGCCACCTGGCAGCAAGCTCAGCTGAGAACCACAGGCTTCAACTTCTCAGCTCTGCCCTCCAGCAACTGTCAGATGCCTTTCCGTGGATGATGCCAGGTGTTGATCATACAAGCGCCCATGGAAACCCACAACCTGGTAAGAAACACAACTTTGGTGCTTAATTAAACCTGTCATTTAAAATTACCAGTCTCCATCTCTAAACATCCTGGTTCATCAACTGAAACAAGACCAGTAAGGGGGTAGCACTGTCTTGCTTTCACAATCTAGCAATTCTTTCCATGGGCTTACCTAGAACAGCAAACTCCCGAACAGATACCAGCTCCTGCTCAAGGGCTAATGCAGACATCACAGCTCCTCCCCTCGTGGTGATGGGTTTTGAAGAAGCCCATAAGCATCTTGGTTTATTAGGATACCAATCCCCCAAGCCAGTTCTCCACAGTAACTACAGAATCAGGAGAAACATCTATTCGAAGTCCTTTTTCTTGATAACAAAGGTTCTGTAAAGCAGTGCTGCTTTGAAAAGAAAACCCTCCTGACCAAACTTCCAAAGAAAGTCCCAGGAGCAGACTGACATCCTTTTAACCACTTCTCCAGCAGAAGACACTGAGGAGCTGAAGACTCACCCAAGCAGCAGCCACCACTGCATGAAGGTCACTTTCTCTGTCTGGAAAGATTTAGTGTTGTCCAGCAACAGGGAGCAAAGATTAAATTAAATATAATCGAGTCTAACTGAAGCCAACAAGAAAAGAAATGAGACCAAAATTTATAATCATCACCTTGTAGCTGCAGGTTTCTTGTTCCCTATCTCTCATCGTTGCTCCCATTTATCTTCTAACTGATCTATCTGAGTTTTGTCCCAAAACAACTGACGAGCCAACAGCTGCTGTGGGCTGTTAACGTTATTTTACCTGAAGAAGCAGCTGAAGGTACTATGTACCTGGATGTTCTTACACTGGCATCACTGGCACTGGGATGGCAGAACCTCCTGAGGGCAACAAACCACTGACCCTGCAAGAAACACGGACCAGGAAACAACCCATTGCAAAAGCAGCGTTACAGAAGGGAGGCAAATTTCCCAGGAAATGGTGCAAAATGCTATCAGAAAACACAGGAACTAAATCTCAGTAACAAAGACATGTGAAGGAAGAAGAGGAAACAATGAACTGTGTACGAAGGAAAAAAAAAATCCAAGGAAGTCTTACAATTACTCATCTGAGGAAGGGGAAACCCGTTAAAATACAGCACTCAAAGAAAAACACTCGGATACAGTGAAAGGCATCAGCCCCAGACAGGACAGCACAGTCGTAAAACCGGGCTGTATCTTATCGTACAGAAACTGAAAAGAAGCCAGTTTTCACATGAGACATGGAGCACTGCCTTAACAGCAGTGTGGGAAAGAACAGGAAGACAGGCAGGACTCCCCTGCGGAGGGAACCATCAGAGAAAAAAGGAAAATTTCAAAGTGAAACAATTCTCCGGGCAAAGGAGAAAAAGATGCTTTTTTCACAGGCATAAATGTCCAGTTTAGAAAAGCCCAATCTCAGCCCCTGACTCTGTTAGAACAAAGAAATAGAACAATAAAGGAAGGTTTGTACTAGAGAGAAAGTCAAATAGTCACTAACAACCATCACAAACTCTGGCAGTGCCAGTAACCAGCATTTCCCTTCCTGCAGGGAAATATCAAACCCCGAAGAGCTGCACAAGTGACAGGGAAGGTGCCTTCCCACTATCTCCCTTTTTCCTGTTCTGATCGTTTATCCCTTCCTCATTAACTAGCCAGGCTGTCATTTTTGCTTTATAGCTTATTTTATAGTGAAACGTTGCTTCCAATTTGTTCCACAGGCTCTTTTGTCAGCTCTGGAAGAAGATATGCCTGTCTCGGTTACTGATACCACTCCGGTGCTCCGCTTGGGCACGCTTCAGAGAGCTGGGTGGCTGGGCAGAGCTGGTCCCACTCACCAGGAGATAAGGACTCGCTCGTTACTTACAAAACCAAACCCCAAGAAAAGAATCGGAGGAAGAAGGAGCCGGCAGCGGTGTCGCAGAGGGTATCTCAGACACAGCGGGGCACAAGGTGTAGGTCCCTGCAGAAGGAGTGTCCCCACAGGAGCCTTCGAGGTGGAGAGCGGCTTCTCTGCAGCACTGCCACCCTCCGGCTCGGGGGGAAAATTCGCTTTTCCTGGCAGAGAAGCGTTTCTGAGCCCTGAATACCCTCTGAATTTAGCACTTTTCCATCCCGCTGGCAAGGAGAGAGCTGAGAGGAAACCTGGATGTGAAACTTCCCATCGGTGAGCAGAGTCTGCGCGATTAAATCTGCTGTCCATCTGCCACCCCTCGTTTCATTTGGGGGCACCAATATGTCCAGCTCATCCAGCCACAGATGCCAGTCACCACCTCAGCCCTCTGGTGCTACTGGGTACCCAAGGCAGAAGAAGGAGACACATAATTTTTACTCCTTTTATTAATAAACATTTTTTTCTAGGTCTAGGGCCAGCATTTTAGATGTTACCTCAGGTCCCCCAAACGACACGTGTGGAGAAAAATGAGGAAACGAGAATTCCTCCGATGAACAATTAAAAATTAATGACCTCCCACAAGGCAGTTGTGACCGTATTTAGCTCTGAGGGAAATTCCCTTTCTGAATTCTCTCTGCATTGGTTCATGCAGGTTACTAGAAGATCAGAATATCCAACATGAAGCGATGCAGGCAGGTACAGCCCAAGTTCACCTGCCAGAAAAAAAAAAAAAGCCTTTTTAAAATGCTGCTGAGATTTTTTGATCTCATTTAGCTGAAGACAGCTCAGCACTGGGACACCTGGGTGCAGAACAACCCAAGGCAGTAAGAGTAGACACCTGCATCCTAAATACCAGAAGAGATGGCAGCTGTTATTAGAAAGGGTCAAACGCCGTTTTCCTATTTTGAGGGCTTTTAATGGTAGTTTTCACAGTAATTTACAAATTTACTGTTATGCACATTGTAGATCCATTTAGTAATGAAAAACAACAACAAAAAAAGTAAGTTAATTCAGCTCTCAGTTGAGAAATTGTTGTAAAAATGTCCTTGCTAAGGTCTGGCATCTACTCCCGCAGTTGTGTATTAACCCAGGCAGCCAAGTGAGTTCCTCACGTTGAACCTGCCCAACCTGCTGGCCCTCCCCCAGCCCGCACATCCCTGGAGCAGCTTCTCTGCTGGCACCAAGCTGAGGTCCTGGAAGCTTCAGAGCTTTGAGGGGGGTGGACTTACAGCGCAGCAACTGCAGGGCTCCAGGGTGACTAAGGCTGGAAGCAGATGGAAGGCTCCAACCCTTGGCACGGGGTGATCCAGCTTCTCTCTCAAGGGGGTATCGCTGGTGTCTGGAGGTTCAGCACAGCCCCAGGTCCCGCTCCGAAGCCCTGGGTGTGGAGAGGAAGCAGGCTACGGGTCCGGTGTAAAGTGCCCTGGCACAACGCTAGATGGCAACTCGAATGCATGATGCTACACCAGCACCACCAGTCCCTCATGTCTAGGTGTAAGGAATTCACCTGCAGGATTCTGTTCAAAGGAAAGAAAGATACAGAGACCTAAGGCCAAACCACAAACAGCAGAACAGACCAAAGCTGGAGAATTCCAGGTGTCCGGCTACGTCAGTCCTCAGCAGATGAGAGGAAATAAATCAAAGGGTACTACAGCCTTGAGATTTTCCATCATCTCAGTAATTCACCTCTTAAAATAAAACTTGCTTTCCAGTAAGAGAGACTTTCGTTGCCTCTTACTTTCGGCCACTTCAAGCTGATTCACCTTCGCGCCTTCTCGGAAAGAAAAGGTCAGCAGCAGGATATCTCAGGGAAATGCAATACAGCAAATTAAAACTGCAGTCAGTCTGGACTGCTGGAGAAAGTGAAGGCAGAGCAGCGGGGTACTGCAGTGAACGCCCCTAAGAGTTCTGCTGAGGGAAGGAAAATCAGGACTTTCCGGAAAAGGCCGAGTGTTAAACCTTGCACCTGCACACACACACTGCAGTTTTCCCCACGCTGAGCAACAGTTGTTTCATAAAGACTTCTCCCCCCCCCAGTGCTTTTACAGTAGCATAACCACGATCCTGACAATCAGACCACCCAGTCTCGTATGGTTGCTGTCTAATGTAGGAAAATAAAGGAAGCACTTTGCAGCAGTCCCTGGAGAGGGAAGAGCAAAAAGATTGCGATGAGCAGTTGATCGGTGACAGAAACTGCTCCCTAGGAGCTCCCTTCCCCCTCAGCATCCTCCCCTCTAAAGGGGGCAGTAACACAACCCACAAAGGTAACTGAACTCTTGTGGGAGAATCTGTGGCACAATAGGCTGCAGCTCCTTTCAAAACGGATTCGTTTCATTTATTTATTTTGAAGTCCACTGATCATCATCACAAAAAAAAAAAACAACCCAAAACCAAAACCCAAACAAAACAAAAAACCCCATGGGAAATGCAACTAAAGAGGAAAAAAAAGTCCAACCAAGAGCTAAGAACCCAGAGCTACGAGTAGATGTGAGCCCGTGCTGCACGGCACAAGTGCAGGCACAGGGGGAGACGACACATGCGCGCCGCAGGCAGGCGTGTGGCCAGAGGTGGGTTCCTTTATGTCAACCGCTGAACAATGACAGCGTTGAGCAGGTTGGCTTCCTTCAGGGTTTGGTTCTCATCAGTCAGCTCTTTGTTCGGGAAGGTGGTCATGAGGACGAAGCTGGTGGCAGCCATCGCCGGCCGAGCATCTACTATGAAGAGCCGGATGTCACGGATCCTGTCCAAAGGGATCAAACACACAAGGGTGATGCTGTTACTGAACATCCTGTAAAAGCACGTGGAAACACCCTAAATTCACCCTTTCGACCCTGCCGTCGCTGCACTTGTTTCCCCATCTAACAGGAGAGGCCACAACCAGGCAACCTCCTCCATAGACTCCCATTTAGTGAAATAACACAAACTGCTTTATAGGCTGAAGTTTTCCAACGAAACATTCTTTCACACTGCCCAACAGGAACGTCTGTGTTGTCAGGCAGCTATTTGAAACCGAAAGCTTCTGAACCCTTCAAGATGAACGGATTAACAACCTGCTTGACGCTGTCTGCAACTACGAGCAACTGAGCTCATCGCACGCAGCATAACCTAGATGATCTCAACTCCCCAAAGCAGCCAGAACAGCAACACTGGATCTATTCCCTGAAACCAATCATAAAAGAAGGTTTTTGGTAGTTTTTTGCACCATGCTTGGTTCTCCTACAGAACCTGGAGGAACAACTATAAACAAATGCCCACACTCCTTGAGATCAGGTAGACAGGGAGAACTTTGGGAGAGAAGTTTAATGAAGCAGCAGGGTATATAAGCCAGCTTTGCTCATCTGCAGGAGCTGAACTGCTGTAAGAGCATCCCTTGGTGCTTCAGTCAGCACAGGGAATAGCCCAGGAGAAAAGTCTGAACCAAGAGTCAGAATAACTGAACCAAGTTCCTAATTATCTGACAGTTTCTAAAGCCCTTAGAAGACATTCCATTTTTTATAGGTGAAACCAAGGAAAATTCTGCACATGATAATGATGCTCCCAGGTGCAATATCACTGGCTATAATCCACCACTATTTGGAAAGCAAATCCTACCCTCCCAATGCTTAACAACTGCCTTAAAACCCCACAGTAATTTTATTCCTATTCACCTAGAGAGACGCATCCCCAGAGCTCCCTTTGCCGGCTAGCCAGGCTTTTAACATCTGCTCCACATGTGCATAGTTCTGCAGTGTCACTCAGGCCTTCCCAGTTAGTAACCTGTGTTTCCTGTTGGGTTTGTACCTGTGACTGTGGTTAAACTTCTGGACCAGTCTCCCGCCGTCAGCCAGCCGGATTTGGATGTTGGTGACGGGCTCCGACTCATTAATAGCGATGGCAGAACTGGCTTTGGCTTCGTTCTCTGCCTGCTGGGCTGGGGAGCTGGTGCCCATCACCTGGGGTGCAGTGCTGACAACAGGGAGACACAAGGTGAGCTGTTAAAAACCAAACAACCCAGCTGGTTGCAGTGTGGCAGGAGTCACTGATCCCATCAGTGATCCCATCCCATCACCTGCTGGGCCTGACTACCACGGCTCCCAGCTGAGAGACAGCCCCACAAGTTGGAAGCGAGTCTGTTCTTCAGCAGGGACTTGTGTAGAACTTCACCTCTACCCTTTGCAGCACGTCATGGGGCTTCACACACCCACAGGAACAGGAGCAAGGTAATTTGGAAACACTGCTTCTACGTGACACGTCGTGGCGGGTGCAAAGCAGGGATGTGCCTCTTGCCACTGAGCCATCTCACAGTACAACCTCATCTGCTCTCTTAGAGGAACACCTCCCATACCACAGGCATCAAGTGCCTTTTCTTCTGAGAGATTAATAAAAAGGCTCAACCCAGTAAAACTCTCAAGTGACTCACATCACACGCAAAGAAACCAGCGCGGCTGCCTTCTCACCTGCCCAGCTTCTGCCCTTCTCCAGTAAAAGCTTTGAAGACACTTTTAGGTTTCACATACTCCTCGTCGCGGTGATCCTCCATATCCAGGTTCACTTGTCCACCTCGTGCTAACCTGCGCAGCTCCGCCGGGACTTCCCTGCAAAGAGAAGTGTCCGAAGGCAGCTGCCTCAAGAAACAAGTTGGGAAAGCACAGAGAAAAAGTGCCAGCCACAGACCTCTGGAATTTCAGAAACTGCAGTGAGCCCTTGCTTAATTAACAGGGCAATGCACACCTCCCCACTAACAGAGAGAAATTAAAGGTTTTCCCTGGCCCTCACCTGGAGTGACAGAGAAGTGACACCTAGTGCATCAGAAATCCTCAGCCCAACATGAAAGTCTGTTTGTTCACTCCAAATTCTCAAGGCCCCATACAAACCAAGGTCCTTTCAAGTAAATGTTCAAGCTGCCCTCCCATAGGTTCCATATTAAGAATGCAGCTCTTACAAGAAAGCTCAGGTGAAATGTGCCATTAATTCCACAAACGCTTGCGTTCCAGAAAACGGCTATTCTTTCTCTCCGCTCTCACCACGTACCCTCTGCGGATATCATCCAGAAACTGGGCATTGGATGGATCCTGGTAGCTCCTCAGTTCTCCGCTATCCAGACTGAATCCACTCTTCCAGAGCTTCAGCACAACGTGTACCTGCAAGCAGCCCCCAGACAACAATCGGCCTCACTGAAATGTCTCAGTAAGAACAATAACCGGACGCAAAGTTCACGACGTGCAGAGGAATCTCAAGGTGCAAAAAACATTCCAGCCAGGTTCCTCCGGGTGGAGTGAAAAACCCAAAGCACTGGCCATGTAACACTCAGTTCCTAGAAGGTGGCACCACAGACCCCCTCCTTTTCATAGAATCATTCAGGTTGGAAGAGACCCTTGGGATCATTGAATCCAACCATCAGCCCTACTCTACAAATTCCTCCCCTACACCATATTTGATAAATACAGTTTACCTCCCATACACATATTTGATAAATACGGTTGAAAAGCCAAGAGTGTGCTAGGCCAGGAGCTGAAACCAGCTGAAACTGCGTAGGTGGTCACAAAGCAAGCACAAGGGAATTTAGCATTAATGCTGTTAGTTCCACATCTCTTCAATGTATTAAAAAAGAAAACAGAAAAAAAAGAGTTAATCACTCAGTGCCCTTTTACACTCTTTTTCGCAATCTGCACTTCTACAGAATGCTCAGATTCCTTACCAAAAGTTCATCAGAAAACTGCTTACCCAAGACCCAAGCATCTACTATTTTCTAATCAGAAATCAGGATTTACCATACTTCTGTCCTCCTGAATTTCTATCAAGCTTTATAGAGCTCTCTGGGCTCTCAAGCTGTGTAGCTATAGCAGGGATATCCCCTGGGTGACATCTACAGAACAGAGCAAAGAGGTACTCACATCCTGAGCAGAGTTCTGTCTCCTCTCTCCTGCCACATAAGCCGACTCCTCCTCTGGAGTAGCCCCAAGGCGATACCCTCCTCCTGCGAAAGGCTGCAAGAGAAAGGGGCAGGCAGAGAGGTTTTAGAGACACAAACCCAAGACAGCTTGATGCCCCTTCCCCAACACCATTATGGATGAACAAGGAGGCTTTGTGGCACCTGCAACATCTATTGTGCCGCAGGCACAGTCACCAGCTTGAACAAATTAATAAACACGGCACAAAAAAGTGGCTCTTCTTGCCATTGTGACACGTGAATTGGAGATGCACCGAGAGGAGCCCAGACTTAGCTGTCCTTTCAAGATAATTCTGGGACTCCACAGCAGCAAACAGCTGTCTCAGTGGGAGCCTTCACTGAAAGAAGAACTCATCGCTGCTCACTTTAGGCTTGCTGGTCTCGCCACCACTCTTGGCTGTCCGATCAACTGCCACTGCGCCGTGCTCC
The DNA here is from genome assembly GCA_013400055.1 of Nycticryphes semicollaris. Taxonomy (NCBI): domain Eukaryota; kingdom Metazoa; phylum Chordata; class Aves; order Charadriiformes; family Rostratulidae; genus Nycticryphes; species Nycticryphes semicollaris. Next base: position 5,659 of record VXBJ01004660.1, on the reverse strand, counting down.
TTTGCTCCTTTGAACAGATCTTCCACCAGCTCATTGGGACTCTTCTTCCTCGGAGGACCAACGATCTGCTGTCCGCTTCTTTCTGAGCCACCGGCATAAAACCTAAGGGAGAGCACACAGCTTCTGGGTAACACCGGATCGCTGCTTCTCCAGGAGATGCACGTGACAGGACTCGGCAGTTTTATATCAGGATTCAGTTTATTTTTGCACAGCTTGGAACTAGAAATACTGGCTCCTACCAGTGGTTCTCCTACTGTAGCCACTTAAAAGTTCCTGCACTGCAGAGACTTTCCTTTTACGTCAGTTACTGCAAAATTACCCATTAATCAATAGCAATAACGTGATAATAACTGTCTCAGAGCTAGGAAGAGAAACAGCAGACTGCCAAGGCTCGGTCTCAGATGCTAGTCCCAGCTGTACTACCAAACCCAACAAGACTTCCAGCAAGTCTCTGACCTGTCAGATGGAAGAAGAAGGGCAACGTCTAACCAGTATTTTGATTCATCCTGCACTGAAAGACCACTCTGTGCAGGTTGGATCTGAACTGGAAGCAATGAACGCACAGCCAGTGAAGTGCAATTAAGCACTTCTGGAAGATTGGGTTTATTAGCTTCCAGATGGCTTGTAAAAATATATACCTCAAGCTCACATCTGTTTGCAGAGGACCACACAGTTTACCTACACTGAGCCATCAGTTTCATTCAATTCACCTTCCCTGTTAACCTTAAGGGTATTTAACTATGCACAGCTGGCATTGTAGATGACCTTCCCACGAGTACACCGTGTTCCCACTGGAAAGGGGACCTACATTTTTCTTTCTACCTCCACTACATTACCCTTAAGCGGCCCTTCAAAAAACAAACCAACCACAAACCCTCACAACCCCAATCCCCAAAAAAACCCCCAACCAAACCCAAAACCCTCAAGCAGAAAGAAAAACAATCCTTGCATTATTCCCCTGTTTCTGCTCCCTACGGACACAAATGATGATCTGGGTTTTTTTTTTTCCATTCCTCACCTATGGCTTCTACATCCTGCCTTTGGCTTTCTCTCAGCAGCACAACTCAGCAATGAAAGGTGTTGTTTATGCAGCCATGCTGAACATGGGCTTGTGCTCAGACTTTGCACTGACAAACCCTTCTGTGTCAAACCTCAGATTTTGCACTACAGGAATGTCATCCCGACTTAAACCTGCTTTTTTTTTTTTTTTAAAAATGAAAACAAACCCCCCCCCCAACCTGTATGCAAGTGACAAGCCATTAAAAAGGGCGGAGATAAACAGCCAGGGTTTAAGCCTTGAACTGAAAACTTACCGCTGTCCCTCCTCCTCTTCATCATCATCCTCCTGCGCATGAACGAGGTCTCTAAACGATGTCACTCTATGGTCACTGCAAAAGGCAATCAGAGAATTGTGTCAGCCTGACGATGCATTTCAACCACATAAGCAAAAGCTCCCGAACAGAGCAGTCAGGCTGACCCTGTTCTACTTTAAGGGTCTGACTCATTACTCTCTAAAACGATGGGTCAGCACCGGTGTAACAGAGTGGTCAATTGAGCTCTTGGCCCTCTCTGCCAACTACACCAGCAGGGAACGAGAGGGGGAGGAGGCTCAGACAGTGGCTGCAGCCACAGAAAAAGCGACGAGCCTCCAGTCACCTTCCTCACCCATGTACTAAAGCTGCTGCTTCCAAACCTGCACAAGCACAAGTTTCTCTTCCCAGCCCCAGGACAGCCCAACCTCCACATCCTTCCCCTCTCATTCCTTCTGCTGAGGCTGTTAGCTCCGATCCAAACTGGAAAGGGGTTCTTCTGCAATATGGACTTAATTCACCAAAGCCTGAACCAAGAGCACTTTTCCTTCAAAACACAGTCAGTAACTCCTTCTCTTCAACAATGGACAATATTTCCCTACTATAAAAGGATTCAGTACAGCAAAATTAACCTCTTTTTATAAAATGCTCAAATTGATCAGATCAGGTGTCACACAAAATTAGATAATATTTTTTCCCATGGAGATACAATCTGTTCAAAGAAAAGCACTACCAAACCGATTGCCTTCTAACCTTAAACGACAAATCAAGTCTTTTCTGAGCAAAGAGGCAAATTGTGCTAACTGATCTTTGGATTAGTTGCGCAATATCAGAGCCTACAATGTATAAATGCTGAGGTTTTCACAATTTCTAGAGAGCCATTTGAGGTGAAGCAGATCTGAACATAAAGCTATTTCTCCTGAAAATTAGTATAATAGAATCTGAATGGTTATAGTTGGAAGGGACCTTAAAGATCATCAAGTTCCAATCCCCCTGCCCTGGGCAGAGACACCTCCCACCAGACCAGGTTGCTCAAAGCCCCATCCAGCCTGGCCTTGAACATTCCCAGGGATGGAGCATCCACAGCTTCCTTGGGCAATATGTTCCAGTGCCATCCCAACCTTACAGTAAAGAATTTCTTTCTAGTATCTAAATCTCCCCTCTTCGAATTTAAAGCCATTCCCCCTTGTCCTGTCACTACACTTTCTGACAAAGAGTCCCTCTCCAGCTCTCCTGTAGCTCCCTTCAGATACTGGAAGGGTAATATACATCAATGCTTTAGGCAGAGCTTGCGTTTTTACATGTTTTCACTGTCAGGTTTCCAAGCTGCCAATATCAGCCTGAGCTGAAGTTCCCTCCTCACCTGGCTGTGGTGCCTCTGGATATAGAGCTGGGTGTTGGCTGGGGAAGCGTCAGAATGTCCTCGTCACCCCCATCCTCGTAGAAGCTGGCAAGAGCAATCTGGAAAGGAACACGGCACGAGCTATTCAGGATGAGGCCAAACATTCCAGAACAATGGCAAAAAAAAACACAAAAAACCACAAAAAAACACAGGTGAAGCTTCTGTCATGTCAGACTTCTTAAGGCACGTCAACACTAAGGAGATTTCATCTCATTTCCTCATGTAGAGGTTCTGGAAAAGACGTTCTAATGTTTGGCTTTGCAGGGCACAACTCCAGGAACACCGGAGTGGCTTCCTCGGTGGGAGGCCCTTATTCTGCAACGTTTCTACAGGGGTTACACTAAAATTACTGTTCTGAAACAGCTGCTCTTGTGACATCCAGGAGCACACCCGGAGTTAATGAAATATTGGCAGGTTGTTTGTGGAGGATGAGAGACAAGAGAGGGTCAGAGTGGTGACCAAACTCCCCCTTCATTCAGGGGTGCAGGGGCCACTGCCGGCAGTACGGGCAGCATAGCACTAAGGAAAAGAAAACAAGGAATGAAGGAAAACCTACGCAAACCCGGCAAAACTCAGACCCCACTCCCTCGCTGCGTGCCAACAATTAGCGATGTTCAAATTAACGAGGGGACCGGATCGAACCAGACCAGGCCGGGCTCCGGCCCCAGCCAGCCCCTGCGGCACCCCTTCAGCCCAGCTGCCGGGCGAGGCCTGAACCTACAAAAGACCGAGCTCCCGGCCCAGCGCTCCCTCCCCCATCACCGCGGTTGCCTCCAGGACCGCAGCCCCGGCACTTCCCAGCTCCGGCCTCGGCCGCGCCCCCGCCGCCAGGCCCCCCTCAACGGGCCGGGACGAGCTGGGGAGACCGGAGACGAGCGGGGCAGCGACGGACCTACCTGGAGGTCCCAGCCAGCGGATTCCAAAAAGAAACGCGCTCGCTCCTCCTCGACACCCGTCACAGCCACAAACTCCCTCAGCGCCTCCTCCCTGTCCGCCATCTTGCCGCGGTGCAGCACCCAAACCCCGCCGGGTCCTGCGCAGGCCCCGCCCCGCCCCGTGTGCGCCGCCAAAACCCGCCGGCCGGAAACAGCCCAGAGCGACGCGCTCCTCCCTGGGCTGGCAACAGCGGCCCCTGGCGACCCGGCGGTGCGCAGCGCCGACCCCGGGGTAACCGGTCCCGGGCTGAGCCGTGCCGAGCCCTGGATTATGCAGAATTGAGCTCCAAGGCAGGCTGTGCATTCCGGACACTTTATTTCTGGGTACACAGAACAAATCTGGTGGCCGCTGAGCACCCAGATCCGCTCCCGGTGCCGCGACATGTGGAACCGCAAGCCGACCGGGAGCAGGAGGCGGCCTCTGCCCCCTTGTTTTCCCTCCTCATGCCCTCGCACGCTTAAAGAGGAAGACGAGGAGACCGCCGAGGAGTCCCTTCTCTAGAAGGATACCAAGCCACAAGCTGGGGCTGGCCAGGAGGTTCACACCTGTGGAGGGAACAAGGGGATGTGAGCGTATCTTTCCAAAAGAACCCTCCGGCCAAGAGGGTGAAAGGCACTGAATGCCCCAGCCCCGCTCTGTGGCTTGGCCCAGATATGTCCAGGTGGGTGGGTTTGGCTGCGGGGAGAAGCGTGGGGCCTCTGCCACTCTCCCCCTGTCCAGGCCTGCAGGAAGAGGGTCTTCCATGGAGGCTAAGATGCGCCTGGAGACCCCAAACCCCATTCCCACTTGCTCCAAGCAGAGCCCACTGGGCTGTGGTGAGCTGGGCTGTGCCTGGGACAGCACTCGGCAGGGCTGATTCCCACTGGGGGCTACCCTGGGAGCCCCACTCACTGTGTACAGACACCTCTGTGCCTTTTCCACGCTGAAAAACCTTATCACCAGCCAGTTGTCTGCGGAACTTCACACAGTAATAGGTGCCGGCATCCTCAGGTTGAACATCCCTGATGTGGATGGTGAAGTCTGTTATGGACTGATCCTCTGCTCTCGTCACACGGGGGAAAGAGCCCATCTGCTCATAGATGGTCTGGTTTCCACTGCCCCAGCCTTTCAGCCACCTCACAGGGCCAGGGGCACTGACAGGGAACACGATGCAGGTCAGGGTAAGCATGTCCCCTGCTATCACTGACACCTTGTCTTGTGGCTGCTGCAGCTGAAAGTCCCAAGCCATCTGGGCATCCGTACCTGGGCACACAAACAGGAGGGTTTGAGGCTGATGGGGGGTCCTGAAGCCAAGGCACAGCACGGGGCATCCACAGACCCCCAGCTCTGAGCCCACACAAGGCGTCATGCCTGTCTGTCATCCCCTGGCACAGCCTGCATGGCTGGGGACTGTGGGACAGGGAGGGTCCAGGACCCCCAGACGTGCTGGTGTAAAACAAACACTTTGATGGGGAGAAAAGCAAGCTGGGAGGGAGGTGGTGAGAGAAGAGCCCCGGACACACGCAGGCACAGGGCAGGATTGCCCTGGCAGTGTCACTGAGGGTCATGCTGGGGGAAAGGTGCCGGGGCGAGGCAGGGACCCACTCACCTGGGACTCTCCAGAGCAGGAGCAGCATCAGCATCAGGCAGGGGAGAGGCAGTGCCCATTTCACGGGAGCCATGGTCATTCCCACGTCCTGCTTCCCACGGCTCAGCTCAGCTCTGATGGGTTCAGCCGGGTGCTGGGATCTGCCCCAGCAAAGGGGAAGGAAGGGGCTCACCACTGACCATCTATTCACATCATCTCATGTCACGAGGCTGCTCCTCAGCACAGATGTAAGTCCAGCTCTTCCCACAGGTCTGGCCCAAGGCCACTGGCACCAGGGTAGCCAAAGAGAGGAGTGCAGGGGCTCAGCTCCTGTTTGGGCAGCTCAGCCTCTTCCCACTGTGGCTCTCAGGTGAGTCTGCCATGGGGTGGCTGTGGTGGCAGCTCCGGGGTAGATCTCCTGCTTCCCTGCCCCTGGGGTGATGG
>VXBJ01004659.1:139443-159487 GCA_013400055.1 Nycticryphes semicollaris | reverse complement strand
TACTAAAGTTATTGCAGACATGGTGGAGAGGGCAATCACAGCCCACTCAAATCTGTAAATACTTTATAGATGAAACCTGGCAGAGCCAATAAGAGTCAGTAAATTGCCACTCAGAGTACTCATTACTGACATATATTACAGTTTGTATTTAAAATAGAGATACACTAGACACCAAGAGATGCCAAAAAGAAGGGTACTATTAAGTTTTCTTATATTTTTGTAGTATAACACCTGAAAGCACTTGCCATGCTGCAGGGTAAATTCTGACAAAAATCAGTCAGAAATACAAGGTCTCACACAAAGTTCAGTTATGTCCTTATCAGGTCGCTTTATAAATAAAGGTAACTTTTAAATAAATTACAATAACAGAAATGGAAAACACTTTTCATAGTGAAAGCCTGTGACACACTGCAATGGTATTTAAGAAATCCTAAAATATATATGTCTGCTCATACTGAGCACTATTCAGTTCCAGTACTATAACATGCTAACTTTAAAGAAGTTAGTTCAGAAACCTTTGAGAGTGTAGCCCCAGTCACACGGTGCAGCAGAAGCTAAATTTAGCCTGGTAAATACCAGTTCTTAACTCAATGCTGCTTTGAGTGGACAGCTCTCAGGCCAGGTTTGGTATATCTGTGCAATTGAGAGCAAGTCATAATCTTTAATAGCCTTTAGAAAAGGACCTCAGTATAACCTGGAGAGCAGACTGAAAGAAAGATCCTGCTTGATCTAGGAGAAGAGAAAAATTACTTTTTGAACCAGTTATGAAAAGGAGAAACCTAATTGCAAATCCTTATCAGATCTTTGCATTGGAATGTAAAGTTTTATGTAACTGATGTTAACTGATTTAAACTGATGTTTATCTGTGTGTGGAAATGTTTAGTAAGCATATATTGATACATTCATTATTTCTCTCAAATAATTGACCTCTCTTTCTTAAAGATTGGTCCCTCAGAAGTTTTAGAAACTACACAGTTACTGTAACTTGGCAAACAAATTTCTACCACATAACAGTCCTACTAACAGTGGACTCAGGGGCAATAAATTAAGTTGACATACGAAGAGACATACAAAACAAGCAATAACATCCACCTTATTCTTTTTAAGTTACTACAAGTTCTTTTCAAGGTAAGTATTACTGGTAGCGGGCTGCTAGCTAATTATACCATATATAAAATGGTGACCACAGAAATAGTAGAAACAAATGCACCAAAGATGCTTTAGGTGAATGTCTAGAACAATGCATGCCAGAGCAAGGAATGCTCTTTGGGGAGGTGTGATAGGGAACTAACACCTCTGCCATATACCTATTTTTGCTAGCAGTAGTTGCTCTTGGGAAGATCTAATTACGAATACTATGTTTCCCCATTTCTTTCAGTAGGCTCCAATCTTTTTTAGAAGCCTGCTAAAAGCGCCTACCAAATGACAAGTTATTAATTCCCAGAAAAATCAGAGAAAAAAACGTCGTCAGTCATTTTGACTGTTCCGTTATCATAAACCAAACATCTTTTCAAATCATACAAAAAGTTGAATATATGCTTTTTAGCCAACTGGCATTCAGAGTCTCTTCCACCACACATTATTTTCTTTGGAATAAATATCTCCAGAATACAAATAATATCAGGTGAACTCTGTGTTTTGGAGGCTATTTTGAAGATAGTTTGATGGTGATTCAATGGTGGGAGATAACATACACGATTCAAGTGTCATTGATGTATGATGTATCTTATACTAAGGAAAGCGATTTTATTAGACAATTATCTAAGACTTAATTAATCTTGGGGCGTCACATGTAGAAGATGGTTTCTCTTGCCTCAAAATCAGTGAAAATTCCTACTGCTGAAATACGAAAATTTCCTATGATGAAAATACCCTGTGAGTGAAGAGGCAGTATAGCTATTTGTCTGAATAAGCCTCTGTCTTGATCTTGTTCTCACAAATACTTAATCCATTTATATCATAATATTGGGATGTTGTCTGCAGTCTGATGATGTCTTTTTTCAAAGGCCAGCATTCTGAAACATTGCTTGATTTTTTTCTGGTCACATCAGTCAGTCTAAGACAAGCGATTAACCCTCCCTAGAAAACTGTTCCCCAGAAGGAACTGTCAATTAACATGACACTTTCTACCAAAATACTTCCAAACACACAGTCTGTCAGAAATACCTCTCATACATATCATATTAATATCATATTATGTCCTTCAGACTTCAATCTCCTATATCTTCTGAGATTTTAATTTTTTGTTAAGATCTGAATTACATGTATTCTACTCAAAAAAAGAAATTAAGATGAAAACATTAACTAGTATCACCTCCCTTTCTGAGGAGAATACACATTTGGTTGTTATATCAAACTGCTAATTCTGAGCTTTATTTTCAGACTGTGACAGACTGTTAAAAAAAGAGTCACAGGTGTCCATTGCTTGATTTAGTACTTATATTTTATTAGATGAAAATGCCTGTGGGATTTTGCTTATTGGTGGTTGCCAACTTGGGATGTGATTTTTAGGAGAAGCATCCTATCTCAATACGGTACCAAGGCCGCCTTCCCTCAGCTGTGGCTACTGTGAAATTACTGTATTTTGCAATTAATTATGGTGAGAAAAATGTTTGTGTATTCTCCCTTTGAATTATGTCATTAGATATCCTTAAAGTAGCTCCTAATGACCAAAGCCATGCTGAGTTCTTTTGTAGCAAGTGCTGAACAAATATATAGTAAGTAATTAAGCAATGTTGATAATTTTCAGATGCATTTGCTGGGGGTCTTCTATCTTCTTTTTATTGAATTGTAGAAGTATTTCCATATATCAAACAAATAATGTATCAAACATGTATCAAATGTGCACCGTTTATAATAGGGTTTCAATACGAGAAAATGCTATAAAAAACAAAGTAACTCCTCCTCAACAAAGAAAAATACCTTCTCATCATTCACCCTAATGACAACAGTCTTTGTAAATATTACTTTGGCATTTGTCATGACAATAACTGTTCAACAACAGTAAGTGTCCTTACATCACACAAGTTTCAACAAACCTGTACATGTTACAGATTGGATTACTTACACAGAACTCTATGGGCTTTGTTCTAGGGTTGTGATTTAGTGTTTCATATTGTTAATAAACTTTGTTACAGTATGCTTTGTGAAAACAACAAAATACTCCTTCATTTTTCTTTAATCTTATGCTTTGACCTAAAACTGCATCCTAGAAAACTGCCAATCCATAAATTAAAATCTTATTTGAATTATTATCAAGGCAAATCGAATGCTACTGTTCTTAATATTGACTTTTTGTTGAATCCGGATGCTTATCTCCTCACAAGCAGTGTGAATAATTATTCTTTAGCTCATAATAACCAAGCCTATTCATTTTGTTTTTAATCTAGAGGCATAGAAATCCCCTCCCAGCAGCCCTAATTTTTAATAGAACTGAACACTAATTTCAGTAAATTATGGAAGGAAGGGAGGATACCAAACATAATTGCAAGCTGTTTGTGGTCATTTTAATTGCTGGGGTATTTTTACATCAGTCCACTTTGTCTGCACCTCATCTCTATCCACCTTTTTCTGTTTCCAGTAAAAAATGACATAAATTGATAGCTAAATATTTCAGCACAGTCCCTGCCTTCCTTAGAGCACATCACACTTAAACATCAATGACTGTTTGCAAAATGCTGGCAGCTCATGGATAAGTCAACCTGTATTTCCCATTAATTCTCAGGAATGTACTTTAAGAAAGTCTTTAGAATCAGTAAGAGAAGACATTGTGCAAAAACATCTAAAGATTTTTACCTTGTTACTTGCTCAGAACATATTGATCGAAATGAGATGCACAAAGTTTCAGGCACTACCAGTGAGTTAATTACTCATTACATAGGTTGGGCTTTATGAGTTGCTTGTTTTTATCATTTGTTTACATAATTTCCAAAATAGTGGTGAAAATTTTGTTAACCAATAAGCATTTCAGCAAGAAGATGCAATATTTCAGCAAGAAGATGTTACCATTTCAGTTTACACATTGATGAACTCATACGAAAAATTACATATTCGCATAAAGAAATAAATTTCCCTATTAAATACTTAATCTCACTTCATCAATATCTGATTTGTAGTAATCATGAAGGTAAATGTCACCACCATTAATTAAAATTATTTCCTCATTAAGTTATCACACTTCTAGACAGCTAACTGGTTTGGGGCTCTTCACTACAAGAAAGAAACGGAGGTGCTGAGCGTGTCCAGAGAAGAGCAACAAACCTGATAAAAGGTCTAGAGAACAAATCATATGAGGAGCAGCTGAGGGAACTGGGGTTGTTTAGTCTGGAGAAAAGGAGGGTGAGGGGAGACCTTATCACTCTCTATAACTACCTGAAAGGAGCTTGTAGCAAGGTGAGAGTTGGTCTCTTCTCCCAACTAACAAATGAGAGGACAAGCAGAAATGCACTAGGTGAGGTTTTGGGTGGATATTAGGAGAAATTTCTTCACTTAAGAACTTATCAAATATTGGAAACAGGCTGCCCTTGGAAGTAGTTGAGTCACCATCCCTAGAGGTATTTAAAAGACATGTAGACCTGTTACTTAGGGCCATGATTTAGTGGTGGACTTGGCAGTTAGTTTTGTGGTTGGACACAATGATCTTGAAGACCTTTTCCAAACTGAGCAATTCTATGATTCTATGAATATTCCTCTACCCTGACTTTCTAAATTCCTCAAAATTTTACTAGTTAAATAAGAGTTGCGGTGACTTACAAGGTAGTGCTTTCTGTTTAGATAATTTACATAGGGTCCTGCACCTCGGAAGGAAGAATGCCGGGCACCAGTATAGGTTAGGACTGTTGGTAAGCACTTCTGAGGAGAAGGATCTGGGGGTCCTGGTAGATAGTAAACTATCCATGAGCCAGCAATGTGCCCTTCTCGCCAAGAGGGCCAATGGAATCCTGGGCTGTGTAGGGAACAGTGTGGCCAGTAGGTCAAGAGAGGTCATTCTCCCGCTCTGTTCCACACTGGTGAGGCCACAACTGGAATACTGCTTCCAGGTCTGGGCTCCCCAGTCTCGACAGGGCACTACTGGAGATTGTCCAGCCTGGGGCAACAAAGATGATTAAGGGACTGGAGCATCTCCCTGATGAAGAAAGGCTGAGAAAGCTGGGACTCTTTAGCCTGGAGAAGAGAAGGCTGAGGGGAGACCTTAGTAATGCTTATTAGTATCTGGTGGGTGGGCTGAAGGAAGATGGAGCCAGACTCTTTGCCGTGGTTTCCAGTAACGGGATGAGAAGCAATGGGCACAAGCTGGAACATAGGAAATTCCATTCAAATATAAGGAAAAACTTCTTTCTAGTGAGGGTGAGAGAGCACTGGAACAGGCTGCCTAGAGAGGGTGTGGAGTCCCCTTCTCTGGAGACCCACAAGACCAACCTGGGTGCAGCCCTGAGTAACGAGCTCTGGGCAACCCTGCTTTATCAGGGGAGTGGGACAAGATAATCTCCAGAGGCCCCTTCCAACTCTGACAAATACGTGATTCCATGACATATTTTGCTTTATCCATCTCTTTTTGTTGCACATCTCATAAACTGCATGCTTGTGCCTCCTCTGTCACTCCGATGCTTACCCTTTAGGGCTGGAGTCAGGGCACCCCTAATAGAAGGGCATTGACTGTGGAAATCACTCCCTCTGCTGGTCTTTCGAGCCTCTTGCTTTTACAGTTTATAATCGCAACCCAGCATTTAACAGATGGATCAAATCTACGGTTTTATTTTTTCCTATCTGTTCGGTGTCCCACTGCCTGTACAGTCAGTACTTTTGCTCTACATAAAGCAATCTCATACATATTTTTATAGTAAGCAAGAGACGCTGTCTGCATGTTTCTGTTTAATTCAGAAAATTAAGAGAGAGAGGTATTTAATGGAAAGAGCAGATACTTGGTAAACAAATAAAAGAAGAAAACAGTGCCACATAATATGAAAAAGCAAGATAAAAAACAGAACACAAGAATAATAGTAACTTGACAAGAGAAAAAAATGTTTTAAAACTACTGCTACTGAAAAACTACACTGACTAAGCATCTATCAAAACCACACAAGCTAAAAGGTATCAAAAAGTGCATTAAAAAACTGCACTTAGGAGAAAAATGGGAAACACCAAAAAACCAAACGCAGATACCTAGACCTGAATTCTGTGACTACCTGAAGAGTGTGTTTTCTACAAGGCAGTGTGAGAGATCTATGTGTCCTGTGTAGTGTACGATTGTCACTGTGCAGGACCACCAGTTTAAATGAGGGCAGTACTGCTCTTGTTCACTGACAGTCCAACATTTTGGAAATTTAGGGAGAGTTGAAAATACAGTTTTCCTGACATTTCTACTTTATTTTAAAAGTGTTCCATTAAAAGTATGCCAAAGCACACATTTGATTTCTCAAGGTAGAAGTGCAAACAGGGTTATGGGCGCAAGTCTGCCAATGACATCTAGTTGTTCCTTCCCTCGGAAGCAGAAATAGCTCTTTTTGGTCAGTGATGTGACACTTCTTTGACACATCACAGGTGGTTGCTTCAGGAGCTGCCTGTGTCCCAGGATCATTCAGAAGCACTTGGAGTGTAGGCAGATGTGCTGCCTACACACAGTGACTAAGCAGGAACAAAACTGAAGGGCAAGCGTGTGCCTAGGAGGGAGAACTGTCCGCAAATCTCCCACACTGTTCTCCTGAGCTCTCCAAGCACTAGACCAAGTAGGCTCTCACTGGCCAGCCTGACACAGGCAACGCTCCAGGTGGGGAATGTGACTCTTTGACCCGTGACTTACCTTGGCGTGTTTTCTGGCTGTGAGAACGTGCAGAGCACAAAGTACTCGTGACATTACTTAGATTCTTTTATCCATCTGTTTAGGTGCTATAAAGTAATAATTTTTCCCATGTTTTAAATTAATTCCTGTTTTCCATAGGATACAAAAACATTTTCTTTCTCCTTTTTATTAATGCAGAATTACACTTTTAAGAATTCAGCTTTAAAGGGCAGTAAAATATTATCATGAGCTTTCCTATAACCCCATGAGCAGAAATCATTGCAGCAAACTGCATTTGCAAAGTAGTAACAGCTCTTCTCACTTCACCTCACCCTACAATGGGTAAGAAGAATTAAATATCTTTGTGGAAGTACAGAAGGATTTTACTACTCATTATTAAAACTAAAGAACAGCTTCTTATAATCCTTGTTATTTAACTTGCATATTAATTTACAGTGATTTTGTTGTGCTGAACTTAGCATGAGGAACCACTTGCTCCCTTGTAAAATATAACACTGTTAATGCCAAAATCAACAAATATTGTTTCTCATATATCATTAATATTAGTAATATAAACAAATGGGGGAAAAAAGGATTCAGAACAAAAACTGAAACATACACAACCAAAGATCTAAGGTTTCTCCAGAGAAAAAGAGGTGCTGTAACAAGTATTTGGCACATTCTGGACAGTGATATCATGGTCCAAAAGGAAGAAATGGTTGAAGACTGCCATTTAATGTAAAATTGTAATTACATGCCACCTGTATATTGCATTGCCACTCATATACAGTAGCATCATTTAAGAGTTCTAGTCACAGATACAGTCTCTGTCATGCTCATCCCTGAAGATACAGCCCCAAAAAATCACTGCACCTGCCCCAAGGATTTTCAGTTTGAGTAATGTGAGTGGACCATCTGAGTGGATGTGGAAAGTAGGAGTCCCATGTGCTATTATGTTATAAAGTGTGATTGTAAAGATTATGTTGTGATGATTTTGCATTTCACGGTATTTTTGCTGAGTCTTGATTGACTGGCCACCTACTGTGACAAAAGAAATTTTTCTATGATTTTTAGTTTAGTTAAAATAAAATAACATAACAGCAAATTTATTAAGAGGGAAGAAACTCTGGGAACAATTGAAAGGAAGAAAATCTTTTAACTAACTAGCTATCCTCTGATGCCTTACATGTGAATAAACAATTCTTCTTTTAAACTTGATAATTTTAATGAGTTCGAATTCTTAATCAGAAAAGACTCAGTTTCATACCTTTCACTTGTACCTGGCATTTATGAATTCAAATATTTCTGGAGGCATTTAATCTTTCTAAGATGTGCTAATACATGTTTCACAGATTGGGATTTTTTTCCCAAGATAGAATTCAGTAAAGTCTTTGATTACTGTGACAAGAAAAACCTTTTTTAGAAATACAGGTTTGTCATAAACAGGGTTCTAAGTTTGAACCCTGGTATTTTTTCAGTAAAAAATCAAAATGTAAAAGCTAAGACTATTTTTTTTAAAATAGTGAGCATCCCTCATTTATTAAGGCTTGACAAATAGAGGCATTTGTTAGGGAAGCTAGAGTGCCTGCATGTTTGTTTTGTACCAAAGTTCATCTTTTTGTAACAGTTTCTCATTTCAAAGTTCAAGAAAATTCTTTGTCCCCATAAAAAACATATACAAAAACATTTTACATGTCAGGATGTGAGAATATGCCTTCTTGCCATGTATCAATATTGCAGGAATTGTTTCCTTTTTCTTTTTTTCCTTCCTGTACTCCTTCTTCCTTTCCTTTTCCCTCTCCTTCTCCTTCCTTCATTTCCTTTTCTTCTTCCTTTCCATCTTTAAAATTGATTTATTTTATGGTAATCATGATAATTAGGTCAAGTTTCATACAAAAGGAGGAAGACAGGAAAGATTTCCTGAAATTCAGTCTGCTATACTGTTTCTACCTCATATCTTTTAAAGATTCTGTTGAACAGTGTCAAATATTCATCACCTGATCCACTTGCTATAAATCCTGACATTTTTTTCATATTTGGAAAATCTTGTGTTTAAACTGTTATGACTGACTACTATTTATTTTGGGCTCATTCAACAGTACCTGTGTCCTGAGAGACTGACAGGAAGCACTTTTATCATAATATTGAATATAAGTGATGCACATGAACAGTCAGCTCTACTGGGCTAATGAAAGTTGTCTAACATCAGGATGCTGAAGTACATTTTAAGCCTGGGTTTGGCAAAGCAACTAGTAGTTGGGGGAGTGAAGGCAGGTGGAAATAAAACTTAACTGCAGACATCTTACAGAAAAACAGTGTGCTGCATGATCACATTCTCATTATCTTCTGTGGAATGATTTTTATCTGCGGATTTTTTTTGCCCACTATTAACAGCAGTTATTTTTTTCTGTGTCCTGATACTCATTAGAAGTTTTGACATGAAGCAAAGTTCATAGCCTCAGCACAATTTAAGTTTCATGACCTAATTCATGGGCATATTTTTTACTACAGAGACAAAAGAAGGAAGCTACTTATGATATCAAATGGCATTATGAGTTCTGCATCACCTTTACAACTGTTGGAAGTTGTCTCCGGGTATCAGAATCCCAGGAAGGAGCTCACATTGTTCCTGACTACATCGAGACATTCTTGGCCACTTAATGACTTGGGTTTCAAGACTGCAGTTCTTACTGATTTATTGATCTAAAAGTGGATTTTGACACCTGCTTCCAGAAATAATGTAATATAAAAGCCACCTGATAGCTCCAAAGTGGGGAGAACGGTGTCCCTGTGCTCTCACTCCTGGTAGGAAAGTAGGCATGGGAGACATTAGGCATTTGGAGGATGGCACAAGGGACAGACCAAATGATGGTACAGTTCAATTTCCATTGACTTTGTGAACTGTGCAATTTTTCCACTGTCAGGTCAGAACAAGTCCTGAAGCATGTCATTTCAGGCTGCAGGCATTGGTTTTGAAAATTAAGATGGAAACAAACAGCAGAACTCTCCCCAGAAAAAGCCACACACACACTTGCAAAGACTAAGGAAATGAGAAGACAGTGCAGGGTGACTACAATTGCAGTGAGTTTCCCTGTGTTCAGAAGTTCTTGCCAAGCCCCTGGCTAACAGCACTCTCTCTTCACGAACTGCAAAGTGCATCCAAACCAGGACTCCAAACAGACCATCTCAAACTGTTTGTGACACAATCAGCTCCCACCAGGATGTTTCCACACCTTCACTAAAGCCATAGCATCCCCAAGGAAGTTTCATTCAAGGTATTCCCACCTTCATCCAGGGGGATGAAAGCAGAAGGGATTGTGCCGGTGCTCCTCCTGGGATCTAAGCCCCATCCTGCCTCCTGTCCACATGCCCAGGGGGTGCTCCTGCATCCCAGCCCTTGAGCTCCCTAGCTCAGGAATCCAGCACCCAGCCATTGCCAGCAGCAGAGCACAGGCTGTTCAGGTTTGCCCTGCCAGGATGTGGTTTGGCCAGCCTGGAACTAGGATTTCACAAGGCTGAGTGCCATAGCACCCTGAGGGGATGTTCTCCTGCACAGCTCACCTCTGCTGCTACAAGCATGCCCCACAGTGCTTGGTTGCCTGAACCAGGCAGAGTCAGGGACAACACAGGTGATGACCTCAGGGACAGGCACTGCGATCTGCTAAAGCACAGCTCAGCACCAGGAGAAACCTCACTCAAACAGACTTCACAGGCATGCTCAGCAGGAGTCCTGGCCAGGCATGAGCCAGGGTGGGCCAGGCTTTGGCAGCACCAAAATATAAGCAGTGAGGGCCACGTGCTCACAGTCCAATGCTTGGTGATGTCCCAGTGGACCATTTGCTCCTACAGTGCTTGCAAGGGTAGTGATCTGGCTGGCACTAGCAATCGTGCCCCTGCATGCACATCCGGGGCCACCACAATGCTCCTTTCCACTCTTCTCTGTGTTCTCCCAGAGTCCCATCAGGTCACTCTGTCCATGCATTCATCTCTGCCAGAGCTGAGTCAGACAGTTATTTAACTCTAAAAGGTTAACCTGACCAGCACCACAATAACTATATCCAGAAAGTGGTATATCCCATAACATTTAAAAGATGGCTTGGTTTTTATCCATTGTTCCAACAAAGTGTCAGCTCATATGAAAATGAAGGAATTTAAAAGATTTGTTACTAGTTGAAGCTTTCTGTTTGCACTTGGTGAGTTAAATGGAGATTCAGAAGAAGAAAAGCTTTGGTGTGATCAACCAAAAAGCATTAATATCATCATCAGCCCCTTACTCGGCAGGGCACTGACGAAGACACCAGGAGAAATCCAATGTAAAAGAACCACCTTCAAAAGCACCCTTTTTGAGCTGCGTACCTCACACCCCACTCCCTGTTCCAAACTGTATCTACAGCTGACTGTGCATTTCAATCAGCAAGGATCCCCCTCCCATGTGAGTATTACAGTTCTTTGGGTACAGGCATGTTCTTTTCCATCGCTCAGTCCCACAGAACATAAATTCCTTGAAGCTGTGCCACCATGGAGAAAAATAACACATGCTTTTATCTTTAGCTGGGTAACTAGTATGTTCTCCCAAGTTATGGGAAATGTGGGATGAATAAGCGTGTTGTAGAGAAAAGTAACATTAGGTCTTTTTTCTGCATGAGCTTTCAGGAGCTGGTTCACTTTCAGTTCCAGGAATTAGTTCCCAACTGGTGATACACAGAACATCTAATCAATTTCACCGGCCCTACTTATTTGCAGAATGTTTCTTCTTTAAGGCGTTTTCTTTTATCCTGCCTCAAGACAGCAGGATTCCTTGATTAGCAGGATTCTGAAGTGCAGAGAGGATCCCTACATTTAACGCAGATTTGGCTTTCATTCCAGGGAACAAGCAACCACAAGCAAAGAAAATCGTATTAAGAATTACTTCATGAGGTCTAGTCCTAAGTAACTTTAAAAATGTTTACCCTATCACAGCCTATGATCATACA
Source organism: Nycticryphes semicollaris (assembly GCA_013400055.1). Lineage (NCBI taxonomy): Eukaryota > Metazoa > Chordata > Aves > Charadriiformes > Rostratulidae > Nycticryphes > Nycticryphes semicollaris. Next base: position 147,736 of record VXBJ01004659.1, on the reverse strand, counting down.
ACAATTTCAGGATGATCATACAGCAATTTTAGCTTGATCTGATTGTTTTTCAAAAAGAAGCAAAGGGAAAGCAAATGATTTGTTAAATGATGGATATTCTACATAGGCTTTAGATTTCTTATAGGAGTAGGACGAGGTTTTATAATCAGATTCAGAACTTTGACTGCAAATATAAACCATTAACTTCAAGGTAAATGGGGAAGAAATGTCATTTGCTTATAGTTTACTTTGTAATAGGAAAAGTTCTTCAATGACAAGTTAAATTGAAAAACAGGGTGTATTTTTGAAAGGAAAATAAGATGCAAAAACATCTCCATACAGTGAAACATTATGCTTTATAGTTATTGTAATGCCTAATGATACCAAAGTTTTTCCAACAATGAAACAGGCCAGTGTTGCTCATTGGGCTTCTAATACAATGCTGTTCAAGTATGCAAGCTGCTCAGAACAAACCAACAAAAAAAACCAAAAAAAACAGGTAACAGCAACAATAAATCTCCTCCTGTGCTCAGTATCAAGTTCTACCAAAGTTCTAGTTCCCAAAAGTTCTTCGGAACAGCTTCCACTTCTTCGTTAATTTCTCCTATTGCTCCCTCTCTGGCCATTTTCTAAGACACTTTGTTCCAGCACAGACAATCAAAGAATAGATATGCAGGTCATAGAAACGACCCCACCTGATAGGGACAGCCTCATGGGTCAAAGGAGTAGGGATTACAGAAGTGGGGTAATGCCTATGGTAGTCATCAGTGCATTATCAAATCCCTGGAGAAAATGTATTGTTTTCTACTGGAGAAGACAAAAGAAAGGAACTCTACAGGAGTGAAAGTCAGGTCACCCATTTTCCTAGGCAGCTAAGGATTACTTTTTTCCAGCTTCACCAAGACTATTGGCAACGAAAACAACACACCCCTGCTGTGACTACTGGAATACAGCACCACTTGACAGAAGTGTTCATAGAGCACCTGTGACCTGTGCCATGGATGTGAAAACAGTATGTGCCACTGTCATGCACAAATCACTACAGCACTGCAGTGTGTTTCAGTGTTCACTGATGCACTACAAACAGCTTTCAATACAGACTTCCTGCTATACTATCCTTGTCTCAGAATGGCAAGTCAAAACACTCCTTGGTTTCTGATTTACTGTGCGTCAGTTTGGCACTGATGCTTGGACGACTCACCACAGTCTCAAAGGTCTATCCCTGTGAAAGGCACTTCATATGTATTCTGCCCTGGAATTAAGTTCTGCACCAGTCTGTCATGTATCCCAAAGCCACAGCACAAGCAATATCCATTAACCTTCTTAGCAATCACTTTACCCACTCTTAACTTCGCACAGGCCAGCTGCTTTGTCCTCTCCTGTGACAGACAAACACTCCCTGTAAGGCAATAAATACGGCTAACAGTGCTCCCCTTGCTTAACAAAATAAAATATCCTTTACAAAATTCTTAAAATGTAATCTTACATCCAGTAGCAAGGTTTTATTTTTCCTTATTCTATTTGCTGTTGCTGTGACATGAGCCATACATGCCTTTCATTTCTTTCCCCCAGTGCCATCTTCACTGCTATTTCTCCTTAAGCACGGGATGACATTAAATTCAAATAGTCTAACCCTACATCTTACTCAAGCAGAAGGAAATGAGATGACAACATTTAAAGAGTAAAAGCTCTCTCCCCTAATACTTTCAACATTCTTTTATGTCAGAAGGTGAAACCTTAAATTAACAGCTAGTCATTTTAACCCGTATTTTACTTCTTCCATTCATCCCCCTATTTGGCGTTTTTCTATATGCCTTTACCAATTAAGCTTGATAGAAAATGCCTTATGACCTGCAACCCTTTATGACTTATGACTGATAAATATTGCCTATAAACAGACCTTTCAGTTTAAATTTAAGTATATTGTACCACGCTAGAAATTATTTCAAAATATCATTCTGTCTCTTCTACACAGAATTACTCTACAGTCATGGCACAGCAAAACAGATTTTAATTATTCTAAGCATCCTACCTGTGAACTTCTTTAGGTAGACCTTCTTCACTAGCTCTACATTAAGGAATAAAAAGTAGCAATTAGCACAATATCTCAACATAGTAATAAGCACTTAAAAGACTCCAATAATCCTCTCTACAAAAATAAAAACAGCTTTTCTAACTATGGAGTGGAAAAATGGTAAGACAGGAAAACTGTTCATCATAGCATAGGGTAATTTGTTGTTTAAAAAAACCCCACAAACCCAAACCAAAAAAGCACCACATCCAACTATAGAGTGTTTAAGCACAAACGAGTATGAAGTAATTTAGTTAGCTGTAATTACTGAAAAACATAAGGCTATCTGAGTGAATGTTGTTATAATGTTATTTAAAATATTTGTACTGCACCGTTGTTTGAAAACTTTTCACACGAATAGGACTCTAAATAGAAGGAACTGAATAAACCTGAATAAACTCCCTCCCAAGAAAAAAATAGTCTAAATAATCATGTTATAAGGCAATCTATTGGAATAATAACAGGGTAGCAAAGAGAAAAAAAAATAGGTAAATGAGAGCACTGTGAAAAAATGGTGGTAGTATACTTCTGCATCTGTGAGAGCCAAAATCTTGCAGTGAGCCATACCTGATAAAAAAACTTCATCTTGCCCTACAAGGAAGATACTTTGAAATGCAGGAAAAATCATAGAAATTAGAGATCATACATGTAGGATAAGTAGTGACATTGAGGTTTCAGTATTTCAAACCACCTCCACATGCCAAAAAGTGGGCAGACTAAACTTCTTCTCCCCTCAGCAATCTTCCAGACTTTTCAACGTTCACACTGCTCAAGTAACTTTGGTCGCTTCCTGTGTTTGAAGCAGAGCAACTATTACTAGCAGTGTCAGCTCTAAGCACGTGTTAGCTCCTGATCAAGTCAGAGTAACATCAGAAACAGCCAAAACACTACTGAGGTGGAAACACAGCCCACCTTGTTTACCAGCTTTTATTAATTGGTGAGGTACAGACGCTTACTAGCAAGGGGGCCCATGACGCTGCTGCCCACAGCCTTCAGAGTGGTATGCCAGCTTTTTCTCCTGTGCAGCCCTGCACGATTTGCAGCAACTCCCTACAAAGGTTCACAAGTTTACTTCATTATAAAAATATACTCCCCCTGTATATTTTTTTGAACAGTCAAGGGGTACTGATGACACCCTGCCCACTATGCTGGCACCTGTGGGCCCCTCTGCTGTCCCCGGCCCTGCTCTGTGTCTCTAAGCTCGGTGAGTCTGTGCCTGTTCCTCGGGCCCGGAGGAGCATGTGGGTTTTGTCCCAATTTTTATTGAGAAGTTTTCACCCAGTTCCCCGTAGCTCGCAACCGCGCCTCTTCACGGCTGTCACAGCCTGCCGCCGGGGCTGACCCCACCCCAGCTCCATCCCTGCCAGTCAGGAGACGGGAGGACGTGCCACCCTCAGGCCTCGGCAGGGCCGCTGCCTTTACTCCCGCCGACAGCGGGGGCTGGCCCCGCAGCCGGCCATGGGCCCGGCCTCTCGCGGCGAGGAGGGAGACAGCAGCCCCCCGACAGGCCTGGCCTGCCCCGGGCTGACTTCCACAGCCGGCCGGCCCGGCCCGGCGCCACGCTAGCGGAGCGCTTTCCGCCGCCGTTTGTCTCCCGTCTCTTCCCGTTCGCTGGAGCCGCAGCTGCTGCTGCGCAACCCCTTCCCCGCCCGCCCGCTCGCTCGCCCCAGCAGCGTCGCCTCGTCCTCTCAGCCTGGCACAGCGCGGCCCGGTAAGCCGAGCGGCGGGGGCGGAGGGAGCGAGGGAGGGAGGCGACGCTGCCGAGCAGGGCACCGGTTTAGGGGTGCGGCGAGGACGCGGGGTGAGCGCTGAGCTGCCGGCACCTGCCTGGAGCTCGGGGGGTGGGTGGCGGGGCTGCCCGTCCCGAGGCGAGCCCAGTGCCTGCCTGAGGGGGCGCCGAAGCCCGACTTCTCCTCNCGGTCAGGAGCCCAGGAGACGCGGGCAAGGTGTTCCTGCCTGTGTAGTCCTTTATTTTGTGCAACGGCTAATGTTTGCACGTGCAGGTGCATGGAACAGGCAGTCCTGGTCTGCGGGTCGTCACGCAAGAAAGAGGTGACACACCGATCCCTGGTTCTCCATGGCCCTGCTAGGTCTGCTCCCTGGCAATGGGATTTAAATGCTCCAGGTTCCTTTGCGGTGTCCGGGAAACCCGTTGACTTCAGCAGCCTGCAGTAGCATTCTTTAGCAAGTTAAGTAACACGTTGCAAGTAACATTATTTCCCATTTTTTATGTTAACTCCCAGTTAATTACATGGGTTAGTCGTGCTGCAAGAGAGTACCACACACTGGCCACCCGGTCTCATCAACCAGTGGTGCGTGATGTGGAAACTGATCGCACAACAATAGCTGAACTGGTAGAACAGTTTGTAATCGAGAAGGAGCTGGCACAGGAGCAGATGGCACAACTCCTCCTGCATCTTGCTGCTTTGCTTCTTAAACTTTCTTTCCTGTCTCAGTGCTACTTCACTGAGAAGCACTGCTTAAGTGCTTCTTTTTAAAAGTGTCTCTTTAAGCAAAAATACTTTGGAAACCAGAAGCTAGCACCAAGTTTTTATGTGTACCTGAGTGACTTCCATGATTGCTCTGTCCAGCAAAGTATCAGTTCCTCCCTTTCTGAGAGCAGGAACTTCTGGTATAGACACTTGCTGGCTAGGACAGCTCACCTTGCTCCTCTATGTCATCCTCTTTCAAAGCTGCCACTCATCTAATCATTTTTCAACAGTCCCGGTAACTAACACTCAAGTTTCTGTGACCTAATTCTCACTGCAACCTAATTGTTATTGTAATTTTCATGGCTGCAGTGTTCTGAAGGTATCTCAGGTGACTTTTGAACAAAAAGGCATTGAGAACCACTTGTCCTGATGTACTCATTCCCTTTTTTTTATGCATTTGGGGATGAGGGCCAAGCTAGTTGAAATGGAATTCTATGCCAGGTTTTCAATAGAAATTTATGGTTTTGTGTCTAGTTCTTTACTTGGAATGTTTGAGAATTTTTTTTCTTGGGGTTTTACTTTATGTTTTTTAGCAATCTTTTTGAAGAAGAAATGACCAAAGCTTAATACATTATACAGTTCAGATTGTATAAGAAATTTAGATGTAAATATCAAAGGGGACTTCCTGCTAGTGAGGGGATTCCAGAAGGGAAAGCATCCCATTCAAGGAGTGATGAATAAACAGGAAGCTGATCAGCTTTAACCATTTCCCTGGCTGCTATGTCTGTTACTTGATCCTTCACCTATTTTTGTTGTTTTCTTTGTGAATAGTTTCACTAGCTTTCTGTGATGTTTCCAGCTTTCTGGGTTTTCCAGACAGAGTGGGAGGAGGGAAAAAATACAACTCTTGTTTCCTCTTCCCTTAACATATTGATGAACGTGTATGAATCTGAAAATCTCAAGGATATCATGCTGAAATTACTTAAAATTTGTTTGCTGCTGGGGAACTGTTATTTAATTTTTCAGTGTTTCCTGCCCTTATAAATGTAAGAAACAACACTTTCAAAAGGATCTAGTTAATTTTGTGTTAGTTTATACCTTTGTAAGGCATTCTTTTTTGCCCTTGAAATTCTGTATAATCTGTCTAGCCTACTCAGTGCTGGAAAAAACTTCATTTAGGGTTCTGCATCCAGATTGAAACATTGCTGTGCAAGAATAACTGACCCATTTGAAAGAGTTCAAAAATTAGCATTGACACTTGGAGATCAAGAAAGCATTATCTATGAGGAAAGAAATGGATTTATTTAGCCAAAACACAATTTTGAAGGGGAGCTAAAATGTAAGTATTTAAAGTTGTAAAGTGTTCTTGCACAGAAGAAAAGGAGCTGTTTTGTTCTTTGTAATCACAGAGAATAAGGGAAATTGCAAGAAAATTCAGATTAGGGGGAAAGTTAAAATAATAGAAGAAGGTAATTAAATAGTTTGGGAAGGTTGTGAAATCTCCATTAATGATCTGTAAGAGAAGGTTGGAGAAATGATTTTCAAGATAAGGAACTGAGACTCTGACTTGGGAAGGAAGTCTTTAGGACCTTTTATTCCTGAATTTTCTGGGACAGAATCATAGAAAAACATTTGAAGGACATAAAACAAAAGCCATCGAGGAGCATAGGCATTTTAACACTTACATGTCTACATGCTCTTTTGGGGCCAAACATGAGCTCACACAAAGCAACTGACCTGAAAGCAGTACAGCCACAAGCATGGTCCAATGCCAAGCTGGAAAGGCCCACCGAGAGTGAGGCTATCTAGTTCCTGAGTGCCAAATTGAATTTTTTTATCTTTATGTTGGCATTTTTTTCCCTGAAAAACGAAGCAAGGTAAGAACAAGTTGCCTTTCAATAGTTTTAGGTGCAAAACAAGACAAGTAAAAACTCATTAAAATATATCCAGAACTCTATGGTTAAACTGCATTTAACTATAAAACCACATCAAAATCCTGTGTTTGCATGCTTTTATTTGAGTTCCAGTTGAAGCTGTGTGCAAGTCAAAAATAAATGCCTATTGTGACAAATGAGAAATACCTCATTTGCTCCTTTCTAGCATGTAGAAACCTCTGCAGTGTGTTATTTTGCATTTGTAGCTTTTTTCCTGTCTTCTGTAAGAAATTAAAAAGGCACATACATCCAGAATTGTAATAGACCTACAGGAATTTTCCTTCTTAAATTCTGCTAGACCAGAAGAATGCTTCAGCCTACATCTTAAAGCATATTTGCACTTTGAGGTGGTTTTTTCCATGTAGTTTACTATCAGAATTCTTGGTTACACAAATTACAACCTGTACTGTACCAGTTGTTACATATATATTATATATTATACAGTCATTTCTCTAATGAAAATACATTTTTTAAATGAAAGGTTTATGCAAACTAAAAGTAATAAAAATTTTATAAAACATATAAATAAAAAAAGCTTTTGTTTTGCAGTAAAACAGTGCTTGCTTGCTAGGTCTTGTTCAGGTGAGGATGTTTACATAACTTCAAATGCCAGTGATCCTTCAACAGCCTTTGTTTGCCTGACTTGAACCTTGGATTTTAAATCTAGCTAGTGCATTTACCCACCAGTCCTTTTTCTGTAGGTTCAGAGGTCTATCACCAGTTGTTTTATACCCCTACTACTATACCCACTATAGTAAGCATCATTGCCCCAAATGAAGCAGCTGTTCAACAGATAGCAAAAAAGCTTTTTTCTATAACAATTAGCATAAGGGGAACAGAATGTATACAGAAACTTAAATTTGAATATACAGTCTTAGATTTGAGGCTCTCACAGAGCTATTGTAAAATAAAATTCATTCTAGAAGTATGTTATGAAATTGTGAAGAATAAATTAGAACAGCTTTAAGGTGTTTGAGTGATACAAATAAATTAATAACTTTGGATTTTATGACAACGGGGCATTCTTCAATGGCCATAGACTTCTAGGGAGGGATGGGATCCACCTGCCTAGAAGAGGCAAGGGAATCTTTGGCAGCAGGCTGGCCAACTCGCTGATGTAGACTTTAAACTGAAGGCTGTAGGGAGCAGAGTCCCGGGTGGCAACGCATACACCACTGCAACCAACTGGGGAAAAAGCCAGACCAACCAGAGTAGTGACAAAAGTTCCTTAGATGCCTCCCAGCATGTGCAGATTAGAAAAGCAAAAGCTCAGCTCAAACTGAAATTGGCCAGAGATGTCAAAAACTACAAGAAAGGGTTCCGTAAAAAACAGGCAGAAACAGGAGGAAAATATTGGCCTACCATTCCAACTCTGGAAAGACAGAGGGTCTTAACAATTTCTTCACCTCTGTCTTTACCAGCACTGTTGGGGCCCTGACAGGCAACACCCAGAGGGTGGTGGTGGTAAATGGCTCCTTTTTTAACTGGCAGCCTGTCAAAAGTGGGGTCCCCCAGAGATTCATACTAGGCCCAATGCTGTTTAGTATCTTTGTAACTGATGTGGACGATGGGCTCAGGTTGTACCCTGATGAAGTTTTCTGATGATACCAAACTGAGTGGGGCATTGGACATTTTGGAAGAGAGAGCCACCCTGCAGGGAGACCTGGATAGGGTGGAAGAGTGGGCGAACATGAACCTTATGAAGTTCAGCAAAGAAAAATGTAAGGACTTCCACCTGAGAAAACATAATCCAGGAGTGAAGCAGACTGGGATCTATCCAGCTGTGGAGCAGCTCTGTGGAAAGAGATCTGGGGGTTCTGGTGGACAACAAGCTCAATATGAGTGAACAGTGAGCCACCGTGGAAAAAAAAAGCCAA
>VXBJ01004659.1:123191-139143 GCA_013400055.1 Nycticryphes semicollaris | reverse complement strand
CTGCCCTGGACTCTCTCAAGCAGTTCCCTGTCCTTCTTGAACGGAGGGGCCCAGAACTGGACACAATATTCCAGATGCGGTCTCACCAGGGCAGAGTAGAGGGGGAGGAGAACCTCTCTCGACCTACTAACTACCCCTCTTCTAATACACCCCAGGATGCCATTGGCCTTCTTGGCCTCAAGGGCACAGTGCTGGCTCATGGTCATCCTTCTACCAGGACCCCCAGGTCCCTTTACCCTATGCTGCTCTCCAACAGGTCATTTCCTAACCTGTCACCAGGTTCTAGTATTTAAAGGGTGGCTACAAAGAAGATGGAGACTCCCTTTTTACAAGGAGTCGTATATAAAAGATGACGAGTAACAGGTGCAAGTTAATCCTGGGGAGATTTTGATTGGCAACAAAAGGAAAATTTCTCACAGAATAGTCAGCCATTGGAATAATCTCAGGGAAGTAGTGGATTCTCCAACACTGGATATTTTCAGAATTCATCTGGATAAGGTGCTGGGGCATCTTGTCTAGACTGTGCTTTTGCCAAGAAAGGTTAGACTAGATGATACTGAGATTCCTTCCAACATAATATTTTATGATTCTAGGGTAATACTCATACTTCATAATCCTCTATGGTAACTGGTAATTATTCTTTCAATACCCTGTGAAGTCTATTGCCGCATTTATTACAGAAAGTGATGCACACTGCTTGTAAAAATCTCTCAGTCTGAATAATTTTTTTTTAAATATAAAAAAAAGTAATTCATAGAGAGGTCCATTATTTTTATATGTTACACTTTCAAAGTGTGCCTGGTGCAGAAAGTAGCAGCACTGACATAGTAAGNTCCATTTCAAACTATATTTTAGACTCTTTGCATACATAGAAAAAGTAGTAAATCTGCTGAAAGAAGACCTTAGATATAAATGAAAAAATAATGAAAAACCTCTGAGTGGTTTTGGTTATTTTTGTTGTTGGTGTTTTCCTTGATTAATTCAGAAAAAAAAAAAAAGGCAGGAAAGGAAAGTGTAAAAACGGGGGGGAGGCAGAAGTCTGTATGAATCAATAAATCCAACTGCACTTCAGACTGTACTGAGGACCTCAGAGTTTCTTTAATTAGTGAAAAATAAATAAAAATTTAATTGTTGAAATAATTGTAAAATCGGGTCTTTGGATCGTGGAATAACAGAGATTCTCTTAATACTGGTTTTAAATTTTATGCCCCAGCTTCCTTGTGAAGAGTTTTACACTTTAGCACTTTGAGTAGGTGTAACCCTAGCACTTTGAGTAGGTGTAACCCTAACTTGAGTTCAATGTGTAGATATAAAACTTTTTCTTACGTTTTTCATGTAGCTAGCACAAGGGGGTAAAACCAGAAACAGGTAGAAAGAGTTGGAGGACCTTTGGAACAGGCATGGTGAAAAGGGAAGGCTTTGGAAACAGTTTATAGAAGATCAAAGAGACATCAGAATATAGCAAAGCACAAGGTACTTGTGCAAGCAAAAGTACTTGTCTTGTCCTTCTGGTCTTAATTTATGTCTCCATTTTAGAAGGAAGTTAATTCAGGTCCGTCAAAAGCTCTGTTGCACCAGTAGTACTGATCCTCCCACACAAAATGATTGAAGGGAGGAAGCCTCCAGGGGCACATTGAAAAAACATTCTTTCTCTTCTGTGGGTTTATGTCAGCATTCATTTTTGTTATGCGGCATCACATATATGCATGTGTACTTATGTGTGGATAGCAATCACCTATATCTATTTACAAATTCTGGGAAAATGGGAGTTCTCTTGTCTTTTGTCTAAACATTGAGGAAGTAGTTTTTTTTTTTATTATTATTTGTTTTGATGTTATTGCTTTCTAGTTTGGGATGCAACCTGGAAATAACTGTTTCACTTTGCTATTTAAAATGTTTAGGTGGCATACAATACACTATCAGAGAATTATTGTAAATATCTCCTCTATAGTGAAGAAACAACTGATAGACTTCTGGATTGCAAGAGGAAAATACATGATTTCAATGGGTGACTGAACTGTATGTTTTGTGGTCTTTGCAGATAGACGTGCAAAGCTGAAGAACAACAAGTTGAAATGAATAACAAAGAGGCTGGTGTTCTACGTTGCTGGAGATGCAGAAAATGTATAGCAAATTCTGTTTGTCTTGCAAAATGTCATGGAAAAGAACCAGCTGAAGTAAGTGTAGCATTTGGAGGGAGTTTGTAACTTTTTCCGGTGCCATTGTTTTTAAATAAAGTGTTAGACTTGTCCTCACTTAGTACTTATCACCCAAAGGAGATTAATTACTAAAATATGGACAATTCCATGGAGAGTAATGTAAGCAATAATACTAGTAAAGCTGCGTAGGCAGTGATTACCTTTGTGTTCTACAACATGAAGACTGATATCCATGATACTAATTACTACTAGCTTGTGTAGATTGTATAGTGTTACCAATTTTCATATACAAATGGGTTCTGTTTTTGCCAGCTTTAGTGTAATCAGTTTGTGTTTTAATATGTTGTAACAGAGATCTCTTTATTTCTGAAGTGTGTTTTAAGTATCGATACTAATTTCCACTGCAGTAGTTATCTGTCAAATGTTCCTACATCAGAAAGTTTTGCTCTTTATTTTGAAAAAGTGGGAAGTAATCTCGTACAAAACTAGTTCAGAAGATTAGCCTGCCGTGAGGAGGAGGGGGTGCTCTACCACACTAAAATATATTTTAGTAATATACATCATCTTTACTAAAATAAACATAAAAATAATCATGTGGATTAAAACAATGGTAGAGTATTTCCCGCTGCTTTATAATGGAAGTTTGTGATCATAAAGACTTAGTGTTTTTCCAAATGCGCCTAAAGTCTGTGCTTTCATCCTAGGATCTTGAATCAAAGTGAAAAAGCAAATAGAAGGGAAATTGTTGGTCTTTTTATTAATGCATTAGAAATGCAAGAGTTCTTTTTGGCACTGGAGAAGGGTGTAACCAATAGAGGTAGAAACAATGTTACTATTTTTTAGTTAAGATCCTGATAAAATTTGAATTATATATAAACTCCATTTTAATTACCTACAGAGCTTGAAGTTCTGGAATAGTTTTCATCCTTTGTACTTGATGAATTATTATTTTCTGCATGGTTTGAAGCCATTTTTGAGGGTGTGTCAGGGGAAATTTCAACTCAATTTCAGCAATAGAAGAAAAGTAGTGAAAAGAAGGAGGTATCTTTGTCTGCAGTAGAGCTTTTAATTGCTAGTGGAGATCCACCATGATTGTGCACAAGACTGAAGTAGCTCCTTCTCTAATTATGGCAATAAAAAGGTAATTTAACACTACTTCCTGAGACACTGGGAGGCAGAGTTTGCACTATGATGAGAATAGTCGAAGACATAGCTGAAATCTGGGGAAAAGAAAAAGAAATATTAGAACAAATCTTAAAACCATATGTTGAAGTTACGAATGCAGCATAAACATTTTAAATCAGATTTATATCCAAGTTGAAGTAATGGTAGTATCCACAGATAGAAGACAATAGCATAGACATAGCAAATGGATATATGTGTCTGCTGTCACTACTTGGACAATTTCTAAAATATTCTGTCTTCTATGTATAGCCCCACTTTCAATCTTCAGCATAATGGAACTTTTATTCCCTTGAGTACTCTGGCCTGGTGAGTCCACAACTGGAATACTGCTTCCAGTTCTGGGCTCCCCAGTTCAAGAGAGACAAGGAACTACTGCAGAGAGTCCAGTGTAGGGCAAATAAGATGATTAAGGAAGGGATTGGAGCATCTCCCTTATGAGGAAAGGCTGAGAGAGCTGGGACTCTTTAGCCTGGAGAAGAGAAGGCTAAGGGGAGACCTTAGCAATGCTTCCGAGTATCTGAAGGGTGGAGCTGGACTCTTTTCAGTGGTTCCCACTGGCAGGAAAAGGGACAACAGGCACAAGCTGGAACATAGGAAGTTCCATTCAGATATGAGGAAAAACTTCTTCACATTGAAGGTGACAGAGCCCTGGAAGAGGTTGCCTAGGGAGGGTGTGGAGTCCCCTTCTCAGGAGAACTTCAAAACCCGCCTGGATGCAGTCCTGAGTAAAGTGCTCTGGGCAATCCTGCTTTAGCCGGGGAGTTGGACTAGATGATCAATAGAGGTCCCTTCCTACTCTGTCAACTCCATGATTCTGTGATTTTCATAGTATAGCACTCAGTGTTTTTCCATATTAATAAATTTTAACAACTGATTTTAAGACTTCAACACTCACCAGAGTTTCCTTATGTTTTTACCCATCTTTATAACTTTACTGACATTCTAAACCATGTTAATAGATTTAATTACACTAGTATCACTTCTGTGCTTTTAAAAGGTAGATAGATAAATGTTATGGTTTAGTATAAGTTGGTGAAATGCTACAGGTTTTTAGATTTTATTTTCTCTAATTTGGTCACATTTTTGCAGTAAAAACTCAAAGCTGCTACGTGTACCTGGTTTCTCTGCTAATTATTCTAACAAGCATTAGAAAATTCATTTAAAACTGTTTGTGGCATAGGTGTGCAGTACTGACCACAGTCTTCATATAAACTAGAACTCAATTTTTCCTGTCTTTACTGGAGAATTGTGCCAGCTGATAGTGCTTCTGAAATCAGTTTCTGAATATGCTTGGAAGATCCACAACTGCATACTTTCTGTTCTTGTAAACAAAACAAAACCACCTCCGAACGCCTCCATCTCCACAGTGGAGCCTTTCCAATGTCCTTAGATTCAGAAATAGACAAATGTTGACAGCATCTACCTGATTTTTAGCTTAAAGAATGCACTAATATCTTCGAGTTTCATCATTTATTAATAAAATATTTACTGAATTTGGAAAGCTGAATTCTGGCTATATTCAAGCAAAATAGTTTTCATGAATGTTGAATATGAATATAATAATTCTTCTTTTTTAACAGACATCACAACCTTCAGCTGCTGCTCAGGAGTCTTGCAACGTATGGCATGTGAATTTAGAAGCTATTCCAGAGTGGGTGAAAGGTGTCATTGAAAAGGTAGATCTTTTTTTGCTTTCATCTTTAACATTCAAAATGTGAAAAAAATAAGGGGAACAAATTTCAATGGCACTTTTCTGCCAAGGTCCATATATATTACAGAGACCTTCTAACTGAGACAATTTTTCTCAGTAACTTCTATCATTACAATTTACAGAGGCTTTTTTCCCTCTCAGATGTTTTTTTTTTAATTTATGCATAAAACCTCCAAGTAATAAATTCTGTTCCTGCTCACTTAGAGATTAATGTATTTATGTGTGTCCAAATAACTGTCATGGGCACCTCTGCAGATTTTGTCAATGATTAAAATTATGTTAATTATCTAGGATTTGGGTATTGATTTATCTTGATTATAGTATCTTAGAGTACTAACACATACGACAGTAAGAAGCATGTTGCACCATAAAAGTGGACTGGGTGTTTGTTACAAGGTCAGTTGCTGGAATATGATATGATGTCTTTTATATTTAATGTGCTATTATGTCATATGAATAGAAAGTAGTTACCTTCCTGAAAATTCAAAGGTCTGATGACAAGCCAGTGTCGCTGCCCATTGGGTTTTAACTGCCCGCTTGAAATTACAAGCCATCTCATAACTTTCCTGCTGTACTGATTGCTTCAGTTGAGTACTTTCTTTATGTTATGTTTTATTTTGTTAATTATCTCATACTTCAATAGTGCATGAAAGAATAGTGTACCTGTTCCTGAAAGATTAATCCTGGGGAGTGGGGTGGTAAAAATTAGGGGTGATGAGGTATTTCACCACATTATAGAACTGACTAATCTTGAATGCCTGAACATAAGGGTGCAGGTTTTTTACAGTGCTTTGCATGTTATATTATTTCAGTAAAATCAATTTCAGCATCAATACTAATGTCGTTCTTTTTACCTTTAGTAGTAAATGGTCCAGCCTTCTGCATTTGGAAGCGTATAGAGTTAAATGGAGACCTGGGAAATACAAAACATATAGATTACTCAGAAAAGACGTAATATATTCACTTAGCATTGCAGAGGAACAATGCTCCTCTGGTGGCAGAGGCAGAGAATGCATTTCTCTGTGAACACCAATATCTTAGTGTTCATTTTGTCCTTTAATGTCCTAGGAACTCTTACCTTATTCACTTCTGACTTCTCTGGAAATATCCTGAGGCTTTATGGATANTAATTTTGTGATCATGTTATTTTCTCCTGTATGATTTCTAAATCAAAGGATAAATCATTTTACATAAGCACAAAGTCTATTTGCAGGCTGTAAACCCACTGCTTCACAGCCAGTTCTTTTTTGCCATCTGTCCCTGTTCTTAACCAGTCTTATTGGGTTTCATGCATGCATTAGTGTATAGATAATCTTCAATAATTATAAATACCTAGTTAGTGCTGGTAGTAGCCTTTATTAACCTGCATTTTCTTTTTCTCATCACTGATCACTTTTTTCAGCTTGTTTCTTCCCATTTTTTTCCTCTTTATGTAGTCCATCATTAAATCTGTGTACCCACAAATCCTTTTCAGATCTTGCTGACTTTCCCCCTACCACCTCCTCCACTAGTAAGCTGTTAACTCTTTTACTGAGTCAATGCTTCCACAGTCCATTGCCAAACATACTAAATCAGTTCTGGACTCCCTTATGCTGCACCTCATCTCCCAGTCTCCATGCTTATAGGACACAGAGATGTCCTTTTTCTTCCCTACCATCTCTTGCTTCCCTGTTTTTGCTGGCTCCTAGCTTTCTTCCCTAGCCTTCATGAATCATTCCTCCTCTCCATTTGAGAGATCCGGGTTACTATTCCATAGTGTCTGAGTGCCAGAAGGACTCACTGAAGACGCCAGAGACTACTTTTCCCTGAATTTTAGTGCCTAGACCATGGCATGTGGGAAATGGAGTGTGAGAGACATAGAGTAAATCTCTGAACCAGCTTAATTCTTCTTTGGGAATGACATATGCACACCTTGGTCAGGCTTATAAACTGAGAGAGACTATGCATCTTCAGGGAATTTTCAGGGATTTTAAAGCCTTTGGGAATATATTAACTGAGATTTTTTTCTCTAAGTTAAAACATTTCCAGATTTAAACAGATTCTTATAGGTGCAATGAAAGGCACATCTTTGATGTCTTGTGAAATTTTGAGGTTTGAAGCTGCAAGGCAAGAGTAAGTTTCTCAAAGAAGAGTTTCAAAAATTTTTTTCTTGCCTTGCATGTGAAAAATAACCTTTTTCCCCACACGAGTCTTTTTTTTTCTGAAACTGTAGAATTGGTTTTACTGAAAGTTTCTGAAGCTTTCTATCAGACAAGCAATAGTTATAGAATAATCTTCCCAAACTATCTTGAAAAACACTTGCAATTGAAAGCAGTACTTTAACTAGAAATGTTGGGCAGCTTCTGTATTCATGGGCCAACCCCACTTTAGGCACACTAGTGAGTAATGTATGACTGGAGTTAATAATGTTCTTATTTGGGCTTTGATCCTATAAACTCTTGTGTAACTTTAATCCTCAAAGATGTTTCTGCTGACTGATGAATTTATTTACTGAAAATACTAATAGTTGTGCAAATATGTAGGAGTTTTTAGATCTTTGATAAATATTTTCTTTTGAAAAAGTGCCTTTGGGATTGAAATCAAATTCATATAATTACAAATAATGAACATAACTGTCTCCTTATAGACAGTATTAAGGATTTGTCATGCTGTCTGCACACAGACTATGTTGTAGTACTACATGCACCAAAATACAAATACCATTTCAAGCTTTTGTGGTGTAAGTGAAGTGAAAAGCTCTGTTCACTTTGTAAGAAATATCCTTCCACTGTACTTAGTATGCAAGAAATGTATCAGCACTCAGAAGACTAGGCTGAGAAGCTGCACTTGCCAACTCCAGATTAACATGCTAAATTGATTTCGCTTCTTTAAAGAATCTAATGTTTTCATTAGAATTGCAGCATTGCTTTATCTGTGGACAAATGTTAAACATACTTCAAAGCCTCTACATTTTGAACTGTGTTCTAGATTTCTTAGAGTTAGTTAGCACTGCAGCTAGCAGAGTTTTGACCAAAACATTATTTATGGTGGATTTCTTTCTGCTGTGAAGTTTTCTTTTACTGTGTTTGAAAAACAAAAACTAAAGCCTTTTATTAAAGGAGAAAAGTAACTCCAGTAATGATTTCTTAATCATTTATTTACAATTAATGTGTTGGGTGGTTTGGTTTTTTTTCTTTTCTTGTCAATAGGCGCAGTGGACAATTGGAAAACTGAACTGTCCATTCTGTGAGGCCTGCTTAGGGGGCTTTAACTTTGTTTGCAACACAAAATGTTCCTGTGGACAGTTGGTAAATATACATTTCTGCAAAAGTCGGACGGACTATCAGACAGCTTTCTCTCTTAAATTGGCAAAATCATCAGGACAACAGTTACCTCTCCTTAAAATTCAGTCTGGTTCTAGCAAGAATACTTGCCATGAAGTGGAAACTGCAACTTTGGAAATCAATAATCAAGGGCTTTCATACATGGCCAGAAATAATAATGGAACTGGCAGATTAACAGAAGCACTTTGTCTAGAAGTAAGAGCTCCCAGACTTGAGATGAAAAGCAAAAAACTTCCCTTAAAGGGAGGAAAAAGAAATCTTTCAGCTTCCTATGCTATGAATGATGCATGCACTGTAAAACCTTTTCATAGAAGATCACGCAGTTTGGATTTAAATATCAGAGAGAGACTTGTTTTGTCACCTGTGTTATATGGAACTTGCGGTATGAGAACAATTAACCCTGGCCAAAATGAAAATCCATCTGTTTATACACAGAGTGGCTTGAAATTAGATTCCAATAGGAAAGATGGTAATTCTTTTCAGGACCTATACAGATTCAGTGCTGACAAACTACTACAAAAAAGGTTTAGAGTTAATTCTTTTACCACATTACTACATAGAGAAACAGATAAATGTGATTTTGAATCTACTGAACAATCTTCTGGGAGTGCTATTGCTGATGTGTCACCTTTTGTGATGAACCTTTCTTCACCTACAAGTGCTGTAGAAGAGGATCAATATATCACATCTGTTGGTCTTGTGCAGCCTACAAGTATTTCCTTCAACCAAAAGCTGAATAAGAGAGAAAGAAACAAGTTGAAAAGCTTGAGGAGAAAGCAAAGGCGGCAAGAACGGTGGCTACAGAAGCAAGTAGGTGTTTAAGATTAATTACGCTAATTTTTTGGTAAAGTTTGGCTTACTTTTGTAAATCATTCTGACTTTTTTGATGGTGTCTCTTAATACTGGTTTGACGTGGTACTGCCTAGAGTCAGGTATCCTGCAAACAAGAATTTATGACCTCTTCCTACATGTAGTTTTACAAATTCAACTCAAACAGGTGTTTTTCTGTGTATAATTAAACTTTGATAGGTATATATATATATACCTATTAACTATATATATACCTATATAACTATTTTCCATTGGCAATCTTACTGTTTTGTGATGCAATAATAAATTTGAAGTGGGAAAGAATACAGTAAAATTTAATCCATGTGATTAAAGGAAAATTAAACATTCAAATCTTCTAAATGAGAAACCTTAGCGTTTCAGGATTTCCAAAATTTTAAGTAATTACATTTTGAGTTAACTTTACTAGTGAAGAAAAATTTATGTTTTAAATGATATTTTCATCTATTATTTATTTTAACAGAAATATTTTTTCTGAGTAAAGAATTGATGGTTCCTATTTAAAATATTAGTCTTTAGTAGGTAAATATTTTGTCTACAAATCTAACACAAATGTTACAGTTTCTTACAGTTTATACAGCTATCTAAAGCAGAACAGAATTAAAGACCATAGATTCTCATGCAATTTTTATTGGGAGGGAGGGGAGAAAGACCAGGTATGTATCTTAAAATTAATAACACAGGTTTTATTTGCTCTAAAATTCAGTAGAAAGACCAATGATATGTATACCTTTAAAAGAAAATTTTTCATCATAAAATTCCTGCTACGCAATTCTGTGTGGCCAGCAAGAACAAACATACTAACTCTCATCAGACTAGTAGCATCTACTCAAGAAATCATTCCTGCTTCAGGTAGGTATGTCATTCTGATAATCTTCAAATATTCCATAAATCAAGTGTGATGACATGTAAAGCTCACGTAAACCTTATTTCATAGATTTTTTTTTAGATGTGATTGTTTTAATTGCATATTATTCGGGTCAAATTTAATATTTATGCCTTATTCAGAAATACTAAGCCTATTTGGATGGGCTATGCTTAGGTTAGTAAATTATTTTCATTGGTTTGTGTTTAATACAAGGGGATATATAGTACCACGTTCATGTATGGATCTTTTGTTAGTTAATTTTCACCCTTAATATTCTGCTGCCCTTACACAGTTCCACTCCACTGAGGCACGAAGTGACTAAGAGCTCCTTCCTACATAGTCAACAGAGCCTTGAGAATATGGTGCAAAATCAAAGCAGAGTAGTGAATTCAGGATTGAGAGAGTTACATAAGTCTGAAGATTCTTACATGTCCCTAACATGACTTCAAAAATTCCAGCCCTCATTGTATGTGTTACATGAAATTATGATGCAAAAGCACAGTATATATGAACATTTGCACTGCCCTGTCATTTGCAGTCTCTCCAGCCACTTTAGTCTTTGTCAGATGTTACTTTCAAGAATAAAATTTAATACAGATTTTCCAAATTTGTGATAGCTAAGAAAGAAAAATATACTTCCAGATCCTTGTCTTGTTAAACATGCTTAACCAATTACTACATTATTTTTAGGTTTCATAGAGCAATTGATATACAGTTGTTAAATCTGGTTTGTCTAATCAGTAAGCATAAGGTTTTCAAAGCACAAAAAAATTAAAAATAAGTGTGTAAAATAAATCATACAGTTTAAAAGAGTAGTATTGAGGGGAAATATTTTGGTTTTGTATTGATTACCTTAACCTTGGTGAAAATGTGTGATTGTGTCATGGAATACTTAAACAGGCCTACTTCTTGGTCTGCGTGTCAAGCAGCACGTGTGGCTACTGCAGCTGTGTTTCCCATCTCTGTGTTTCACATCCCCTCCCCAGCAGAATGTGGATCTAGAAAATTGCATGCTCTGTACAGTCTGACATGTTTCAAAAGGAGACACTCCTCTGCAAAGCACTCCTTTTTGTGGCTGCTTCCCTCTCGTGTGCCAGTCAAGATATCCTCCCTTCTCTTACAAGCTCCACTTTGCTGTCCTTTTAATTCAGCTGTTCTGACACCCCTCCTCATAAAAATGTGCATTTTTTTCCTGTGGTACTTACAATAGGAAGCTGATCTGTGGCATTTTGTAACCATTTCCACAATACTTAAACATATGCTTAAGGAATCAGGTAACAAAACTTCCAGAGAGAAAAAAGCATAAACCTCTTCGTGGATGAAGTGAAAGAGTTTTGATAAATGACAACGGGAAGTATTTCATTTAAGTTCTCTTTTAAGAAGTACTTTTAGTGCAGCAGAAACCTGATGTGAGGTGACTCTCCTAAGCTGTCTCTCTTAAATGTGCCTCACATCTATTTTTAACTTTAATAAAGCTTTTTCTGGTGAGCAGTCCAAGAGAACAGACCTGTTCAGACTTTGCCATTTCCTTGTAAATGGATAGGCTGCTTCTCTCAGTTTATTTTGTGATGCGGTAACTTTATCTGCCAAACATTTTTTCTGTCTTGCAGTAAGCCATAAATATGCGGTGGCAGAATGCACTCTATCATTAAGTTTAAGTGTATAAACTGTGGACTGCAAATAGGAATGATTCTGTGCCTCCTGGCGTCTGCTTGCCCCTGGGTTCCTGCCCTAATTCAAACTCTGTGGTGTAGGAGTGGGACTGAGCTAGTCTGCTGACAGCAGAGGGACCCAGGCTTCCTCTGTCTGCTCTGCAAGGGAACACTCTTAGGGCCCGTGAGGGGGATACTTGCATTTCGTGTGTGTCAGTGTCTGTGCTCCTGCACATGTGTGTTCATGGAGAATTTTTAGGTTCCTTGTCTATTGTTAAGGTATGACAATAACTGCTTAAGTCTAGGAATTGCCAGTGTTAATAATATAGTGGCTATAGCTAACAAGATGAAGTATTTCTGTTATAAATTACCTTTTGTGTGTATCTTGTTATATGTTTACATTGTTTTCTAATGCCTGGCACTTGTAATAATTTTCTGAAAGACCTCAGACAGACGTACCATTTTTGGCTTCTCCAGTGTTATTTAACTGCTCTTCACAATCATTTTACATAGAGGAAGACTATGTAGCCAGCTTCTAAACTGCAGTGTCCTCTTGGAAATTATCCTGAGCCACTGGAAAAAATATTGTTGGCCTTTTTGCTTTATTTTATAACTTGACAAATCATCAGTTCTTCTGTGTTTTTTAAAAACATGAAAATTTTGTCTTACAAAGGTTACTAGTGTTCATGAAGTGAGCTTGCTTTCGTGCTCCCAGGATAAACAGGTGGGTGGGATACTGCATCCACACTGTCAGCTGCTGTTATCTTGTCCTGCAGCCTTTAGTTTTCAGTTCTCTAGCAGCTGACAGTCCTGTAGTTGAAGGTGCTAGGCATCAAATATTGAACTTGTGACCTTAGTTCACTTAATCTATGCTTGTCTCTTCCTCGTGTGTACATTGCTTTATAATTCTTTTTCTGGCACTGTCATGTTTGCATTTAAACTGTTAATCCTTCAGGTGTCTTGTCATGTGTTTATGTACTTGGATGTCAATCACTCTTTCTGTGATGATACTCATAACAAGAGTCATCCTCAGATTGCTTATCGATTTCACAGCTGGCTGTTGAAGGGCTAAAAACATTACTTAATGCTGATACCAAAGTGAAGCAGGAAGAGAAGGAAGTTAAATGAAATTACAACCAAAGGAGGCAAGCAGTAACTACAAGGTCTCAATTGTGACGTTTGTTAGGGAAATACGAGGCCCTAGAGAAGTTGCTTAAAATAAGTAAAGAGGACACACAGGATGAAAAGGGCAGTCCTAATCCCATACCCTGAGGTTTGTACCAAAAGGTAGTGGTTTTAATATG
The DNA here is from genome assembly GCA_013400055.1 of Nycticryphes semicollaris. NCBI lineage: Eukaryota > Metazoa > Chordata > Aves > Charadriiformes > Rostratulidae > Nycticryphes > Nycticryphes semicollaris. The sequence goes on along the minus strand of VXBJ01004659.1, from coordinate 126,092 downwards.
AAGTAATATTCAGTTGCAGTGTCTGACAAGCTGCGAATCCCAAGAATTAAGATTGCTGGATGCAATGGTGGGAGAGCATTTTAACTCCATGCAGTTTGTTTGCAGGAGCTTTTTTATTCACTTCCTTGAGTGACTGTAAGAGAAAGGAAGATAAAATATTAATATAAATCTTTCCATCCTGGGAAAGATGGGAACTCTGATTTCAGTGTTCAAGACCATTCCTGCCCTGCATCAGTTCTCAAAATAACATAGCAATTTTTAAGTTCTATACTTAACCGGTTGAACTTATGTTTAAAGTACAATAGATATAAAGAAGACTGAAATGCTTCTGTATTAACATGTTGTTGCAGAGTTCATAGTCCTTGGCCTGATACATTCATGGTTTACTTTTTCTGAAATAATAGTCCTGCAGTGATGGTGCTATAGCATTAATGGTTTAAGAGACATTGAGCAGCAAGGCTGCAGGGTGTTACACACACATCTTGTTTATAGGCAAAGAAGAAACGCACATTGTGTATATAAAATCAAGAATTTATTCTTCATATAACTGAAAGCTTAAGAATGTGACTATTGCTAGTCCATATTTAACTGTTGAAGAAGAAATAAAGAATAATATTGGCATTAAGACTGTTATATGCTCTCACTTGTTCTTGCCCAGTTCCTGCAGTTCTGCCTGTGGCACTGTGGCTCACGTTGGGGGGCTAGCAGCAGACCTTGGGGTCTGATGATGGGGGGTGTTACTGACACTTCCCAGCATCTGGAGTCCTTTGCTGGGAGCAATATGATGTTCATGTTGATCTCTTTCTTTACTCCAGAATCCACTTGAGGTCATTCTTGAGGACACTTTTTACCTTTGCTCCTTCTTCACTGGTCTGCAGCTTCATGCTACATCCAGATTACTTACGTGGTTCATTTTTTATGTATGTAAGATAAGGTTTCTTTGTTCTGTTTGTTACCTTTAAAACCAGTTCTGTCCAGGACCAAGTCTGTATTTCTTTGACAGACCCCTGGGAAGTTGCTTATAGCCCACCCAGTGCCCCATCTCTTGTGATTCCATGCCTGTACACTTCTGCGTTGCCTCCTGGGTCTCCGTTTCTCAAGGCCTCTGCTATCTTTAGTGGGCCTCTATTTCTTTACATCATTATGTAAGAGTTGTAAAGATCTTATTTTATGTGGAATAACCACTGGTTGTCGCAGACACAGATAACAAAAGTAAAACAATTTTTTTTCTAACTGACATCTGTAAAGTAAAACCAAGCATCAGGGAGGGCGACGCAAGTTCAGTCAGAGTAAGCATCGCCAGCCTCGGCCCCGAGGACTCAAGCAAGTTCAGTACAAAGCATGTGGCTGTTCCTAAGAGCATCAGTACTGTATTACAGGGCTAAGTGGTTACAAGTAACAAGCAATACCTTTTTTAACTAGCTGATAGAAGGAGGGGAGAAATTTCAGGCATGAGGAGCTTCTGAGCCAAAGCTTGTCTATCTTTGCTTTTGCTTTGGTTATAGCTATTGTTACTACATGGTGACTTTTGTAATTAGGAGATTAATTCTGTCACTGATTATATACTGGATTAACAACAAGGTATTAAGAATGATGGATGTTCATGACTAATTTGTTAAATTGCATTTGTGAATTCTGTGGAAGTTGTTCCTGAGGGAAATAGCATGCAAAAGCTACTGGTTTCTGCAGTGCATATGGAGCTCCTGTTACAAACCCTTAAACCCAAACACTTTAAAGTTTAATTACTTTTTGCTGCAGTCTTTTCATGCTATTATTTTTGATTGCAGCTTTTGAGGGCATTGTCTGACCTGGCCTCTTCAACTGTTTGATATGTCTTTTACACTATTTGGTCTTAATAATAACCTGTGGGATAAACAGTCATGCGATCTTGCCAGGGATTTCTCAGGAAGAAGCTCTGCTTGCCTTCTGCCATGGATTATATTGTAAGCTATTTAACACTTAATTCATATGTTGGAAAAGAGGGAAAATCACTTAGGAAGCTATCAGATAAATACAACATATAAGTATTGTCCCAGTGTATCTGTGTAAACTAAAATTTTTGTGATCATGTTGAAGCAAGAATATAGCGTAGGTACACAGTCATAACATAGCTTTACTGAAGAGCAAAATAGCTGGCTGTGCTGTGAATATATTCCTTCATTTGAGTGAAATATATAAGAATAAACTGCTTGTTTATAAGATACTTTCAGAATGTACAGATACTATAGAATAATATCAGCATAACAGAAGTCTGAGCTGTTGTGCAAAAGAGGGCAACATCTGCTGCTTCACATGCCAGGCCACCTTTTGTAGTTACTCTGCTAATAGGCAATGCTTTTCACTGACCCTTTTGTGCTTTTCCAGCATTTTCGTAACGTGTGTTTTTTTCTGAAGAGAGACACACAAAGTCTCCAAAAGCAGCCACATCTACCTGAAACAGTAATGTCATACTGGTAGTGCTACAGCCCTAAGGATCAACAGTGTGCCATGCCATGGGTAAAATCCTGATCCATCATCGCAGACATTGAATCTTGCTGGATGAAATTAACACAAGAAAGAAACTAGGCTCAGTGAAGCGAGTTACATATTTTATTGTTTACTGATTGCCAAAAAAGTGAGGTATTTTAATAAATAACATACAGATCATTGCTGCTGTTCCAAGATTATACTAATTGCTATTCCAAGAAAATATTACAGAATCATAGAATAGTTCATATTGGAAGGGGCCTTAAAGATTATTGAGTTCCAAGCCCATTGCCATGGGCACGGACACCTCCCACTAGATCAGGTTGCTTGAAGGCCCCATCCAGCCTGGCCTTGAACACTTCCAGGGATGGGGCATCCACAGCTTCTCTGGGCAACCTGTTCCAGAGTCCCGCCACCCTCAAAATAAAGAATTTC
>VXBJ01004659.1:108094-123150 GCA_013400055.1 Nycticryphes semicollaris | reverse complement strand
TCATAGGAGGGGTGCTCCAGCCCTCTGATCTTTGTGGCCCTCTGCTGGACCCACAGGAAGGTCCATGTCCTTCCTGTGCTGCGGACTCCAGGTCTAGATGCAGTACTCCAAGTGGGGTCTCACAAGAAAAGAGGGGTAGAATCACCTCCTTCAGCCTGCTGGCCATGCTTCTATTGATGCACCCCAGGATGTGGTTGGGTTTCTGGCTGCCAGCACACATTGCTGGTTCCTGCTGAGCTTCTTATCCACCAACACCCCTAAGTTGTTCTCCTCAGGGCTGCTCTCAATCTGTTCTCTGCCCAACCTGTATTTGTGCCTGGGATTGCCATGTCCCAGGTGCAGGACCCTGCACGTGAGCTTCTTGAGGTTCACATGGACCCACCTCTCAAGCCTATCCAGGTCTCTCTGTATAGCATTCCTTCCCTCCAGTGTGCCAGGTGTGCCACACAGCTTGGTGTCACCAGCAAACTTGCTGAAGGTGCACCCAATTCCGCTGTACATGTCACTGACAAAGATGTTGAAAAGCACCTGTCCCAGTACTGGCCTCTGAAGAACACCACTTGTCACTGGTTTCCACTTGGACATTGAGCCATTCACCACAACCATCTGAATGTGGCCATCCAGCCAGTTCCTTATCCACTGAGTGGTCCATAAATTCATGATTTGGTAAAAGCTTTATAGACAGTGAAGAAATGTCTTAATAAAAAAACAGGGGCAAGAAAAACTAATTCCATGGCAAATTTTAATGGTAAAATTAGAAGATACAAATAGATCTAATATAGAATATTTCAGCTTCCATTTGCAGATTAAAATTACTATGTGTCAGGAAGAGAAGAGACAGAATTACAATGCAACTCTGAAATGCATTTACCATGTGCTTACTACAGTATTATTCTTGTCATATTCGTTTTCATACAAAGCAATCCATGGGCTAAGAAAAGTAAGTCATAGAAAGCTATTTCATTCATAAGAAACAGAGCAAAGAACATTCATTAAAACATGAAAAAGGGCTTGACTGCAAACATGGTGATAGACGAAAAAATATATGGTGAAACAAACCATGCAATGTGGAGTGTTACATTCAGTGGGTCCTCTGAATTGGAAAGACTAGATGATTTTGGAGCATTCTTGGATAGAGCAGAAGGTTTTTTGTAATAGAAAAAGAAAGGTGTGTAAGATTAAAATGAAATATTACACCTGAGGTTCTGGAAAAAAGTAAAAAATGTGTCCCACAAATTCATATGGAAATAAAGTTACATTCTTGCTTTTTGTGTGTTTCTTTGATTTTTTTTACCCTGTTTGTTCATTTCAGCCACAATTTTTGATGTAGTAAGTTTTATCTTTGGGTAACTGTTTGTATTCAGGATTAAGTGCTCTAATGTGGAAAATGCTGTACATGAACTTTGCAAAAGGAAAAGAATACCAAAAATCTGTAGAAACCAAGCCCCACAGTAGCAGACCTGCCAGCACTGGCACATCCAGAAGCAGATAGGACCTGCTGTTCTTCAGTCAGGTTATTTTCCTGATCTTTGTCAAGTCTGGTGCGCAGCAAATACACTTACTGTGCCTCTAAAGATCACAGAGACTTAATCTTGCACCTTACAGAAGCAGATTCTACTGAGTATATTCTTCCTTGTTAGCAGCAGAGTTGGCAGATTTTCTGTGCTTTAGAGAACTATTTCTTTGTTTTATTGACAACTCTGGAAAAGTAGGATTCTATAATAGCAAAGAGGAAAATGTAGCATTGCATATGGACAATTGCATACAATTTTTATTATTTGCATTTTTCCCAGGTTCAATGCTCAATCTCACTTGCTACAAAACAGGCAAGGTTGTATGAAAAGATATGTAAAGAGATTGTTTGAAGATTAATATAAGCAGACGTAGCAGTTCCTCTTCGCTGCAAAATGACACAGCTTGTACAGTTAAGTAGTACTCCCCTTGAGGTGGGTCCAGAATCCAGATTGAAATGAAAATGTTAATTATGTTAAGAGGAGTACTGATTTTGGTATACCAGCAAACTGAATTTTGGTTTTATACATTACAAAAAATGCTGAACAGAAACAGATTTCTTCTGGATGATCAAATCTCTTCAACAGGCCCTTACTAAACTGAAAAGCAGAACACCATTTTTATGGTTGCTGTGGCAATATGTTGTTGTTTCCCTCTGCAACACAGTACAACAGACCAATCTGATTTCTAAAAGTAAGCTGGTTTAGGAGGATATAAATAATGCATTAGAATTACTACTAGATGAATCTTTCTGGATTGAAATCTGTTAATCTATGGAATATATCCGTATTTAGAATGGTATTAACCACTGTGTGGATGTCTGTTCTTTGGATTTCTTTTGTTCTGAAAGTATCCAGATTACTTGTAGCTTAAGTATAAATGTAGTATTGACTAGTGCATTGAAACTATTTTTATACAAATATGCGAGAAACATATGCTGGAAGGTACAATATGTGACCCGCAACACTGGGGACAGAACGTGGTAAGGGTTGACTTAATCCACTATTAGTAAAATAAAGTCGCACTTTTTAATGGAGAACTGCTGGAGGAGATGGTTGCTCAGACTGCTGAGATGGGGTCCCAGTTGTTCTCCGCATGTTCTCTGAGTTGAACTTCTGTGAAACTTCTCTTGGGCAATAGCAGTAGCAGATCTTACCTGAATTTTCTCTCTAGTAACACATAATATGAGTTCTCTGTTTCACATTATCTATACCATTTGTCACCTTCTGCCACAAAAATACTGTTTTCTCTTGTTTCTAACACGTATTTTGTTCATTTTGAATCTCAACAAATCCACTGATTTAGTTAGGTAAGATTCAGAGTATCTTTTTATCCTAACTTCTGTACCTTATCTTCTCCCTATATTCTTGTCTCTTTTTGCCCTTCCATGCACTACACATGGTAGCAGAGCAAACATCTTTGGACTGTTGCAGTTTCTTTTTTAAAGTCTCACGTGCGTTTTCTCATCATCTTATCTTCCATTTCTTATTTTTGCTTTAAGACAAGTTTTTTTTCCTATTTTTATTCCATCAGTCTTCTGTCATTTTTCAAATATGGGTGTGCAGGTTTTGTGGGGACAGACTCACTGTATTTTTGCATGCAGTATGCTTCCTTTCATTTATTGCAGCTAAAGTTCAATTGTTCAAGTAGTTCTTCATGAAAAGCAGGCAGGAAGTGGGATTTCAAGTGCAGTGAAAGAATTCTTAACCTTAAAATGGATACTGTAAAAAATGTTTTGTCAGTATTTTGTTTTGCCATATAGACAATGTATGGAACATGCACTGAAATAGCACGTTCTAGTGCCATGGATATTAAAAACTCTGCATCAAGGTCCCTCAACTAGTAAACTATGGCCCAAGAGTAGCTCACATCACCTTCTGCACTAGTTTGTACCCCAACTACTAGTTTGTAAGGGGTCCTTTGTGTGTGGAAGAGACCTGACGTAGACAGGGACCGGCAAAAGTTCGCTGACAAACTGAATCTTGAGTCTAATAGTGAGACCACTTAGCCTAAGAAAGTAGATGAAATACAGTTTTTGTTCCTTGAGCTGTCTCTTGTCATGTTTTAGCTGTGTTGGATAGCACTGCAGCTGGAGGTGGAAGAACAAAAGATAGTGGAGCTGGAGTGCAAATGCATGTACCAACCCTACTTCTACTGTGCTTTGTTTTGAAGCTGCACTATAAAAGAGAAAGGGGACTAGGGTGAAGCGGAGCAGGCTCTCCAGACGCTATGACTTCTTACATACACACAAGTGATGTTTAAGAAGTAGAAAACAGACAAAGAGTGGTGCCTGTCAACTTGCACTTATATTTTGGATGTCGAAGAATGAGGCCAGGAGCTTGTGGGGACATGTGGAATACAAAGAACAGAGAGCATCTTTTTTTTCACTTGGCTCTATGTTTCTACTTTTAAGAGAACAGTAAATTAAGACATAATATCAGAAAGCAAATTGTGGCCATTTCCACGATTTGTCCAAGAACATCCTCTGTATTTTCTTATGATTTTAGGAATTTTTCTAAGGAGAGCGTAGAGCAATAATGTTGAACTTTTTTGGTTTTATGATTTTTTTGTGTTTATCACCAAATTTATTCAGAAAAACCCAGTGCTTTGTCGAAATTCTGTTTCCACACAAATTTGTGCTGAAGCGCAAAGTTCTCGTCAATGACAAAAGCTCACCTTTCCAGATTTAGAGCCTGTTGGTGCAAGATTCATCTTTTATGGAACATTCCTCTGGAAGCATACTATGAGTTCAAGGTCTCTACTATTTTTCAGCTTATCCTTTTGACAAGGTTACTACCCAAGCTAGATTTTTAGCACAAGACAGAGCAAAAGGCATGATACTTGTATTGTCCTGAATCTTGTGGCCTGCTGCAGGGTTCCTACTAGTGACATTGTTTAGGCTGCATGAAGAGTACCAGCCTGTCAGAATGGTAGACTGGCACAGTGGATTTGTGACTGAAACAGAACTTTTCAGGAATTATATTTTGCTTTTGCCAAGTGTGAGCAGCAAGGAATGTATATGACTCATCGTGGCGGTAATATGCCACTGCAGTGCAGTTTTATGAATGACTTTCTGGGCAATTTATGCAGCTCTTTGTTCAAAATACCGACATACATAGAACCACATCACAGCACCAAAATATGCCAATATCTAATTATCTCTTTAGTTTAAATGATAGTGTGAGTAGGCAATATAGACAGTGGTTTCATTTTACTATAGGCAAAAAGGAATCTCCCATAATATTCTGCCCACAAGTATGTATTCCTGTAGTCTCATATGACTCTACAGTGCCCTGATTCAGAGAGAAAAAAAAGGCAAAAACTAAAGATTGATTTTTCTGCCACATCAGGTCATGCTGGGTTCAGGAGGTTGCTGCAGCCAGGATAAGAGTATAGTTGGAAATGTGTGGGTGGAGGTAAAGAAACATTAGCTGATAGATCAGCTGAGCTGTAACATGAAAGCATGGCTTAATGCTTATTATTTTTACTAACTATTCATTTGTTTCATTTTCTAGTAATCCTGCTAGAGAAAGCGCCAGTGATAGAGTTGGGGGTTTTTTGCAGTCATACAGTTACCTATCAGCAAATCATCTTCACTTGATGGATGTTTCTTATGATGGCTATAGCAATGTAATTATTCTCAGTGGAAATGTATGAGACATTATCCAGAACTGATTTGCTGCGAATGGAATTAAGTCAAGAGCTAGTGCATAATCACAGTGTACTGATACTCTGACTCTGTAATGTGACTATAAAACCCGATCCATTTTTTACCTTCATAAATTTTTAAGATGGACTTTTTATCTGCGTTAGAGCTTTTGTAGCCTTATGTACATAAAGTATTTAATAATCCATACTCAGATAATGAATTATTCTAACCTTGCATGTCCACTGATACATTGCTTTCCAGTATAGTCAGGGATTTTGTATTTTGGCTCCGTAGCATTTTCATACCGCTATAGAAATTCCTGGGTTTAGGGTATGGGGTTTTTTTGAGACAGGCTACTTTTTCAACAGTAGAATCTGAAACATTATTCAAAAAAATTAAGAACTCTGAAAGTAAATGTTCACCTAAGTGATATAAAAAATCTTGAAACATTTGTAGGGGCTGTGATGGGGAGGACCAGTACTATGGAAAGAAGCACATATTGATTATTATTTAATTAAGATCAGCTTCAGTAACTATGCAGTACCATTCATGTGGGGGAATTTTAATGGAAATTTTCATATTAATATTTGTGTATTAATACAAATATTTATTTGTTTAATTCCAAATGGGCAAATTTGAAACCAAGCCCAGTTCCAGCTGTCTGTTCCACTTGTGTAATTAAAAATAATCAACAGTGATCATTTTACAGAGCACCTCTTAGGCACTAAGAACAGCCCGCCCATCTAGTTATGTACAACCCTCTTTCTACAAGGCACTGAGCATATTCTTGGGTTAAAAAATGGGCATAGTAACAAATAGCAAATGTTACAGTGCAAGCAATGTGTCTGGTGATTCCAGTGTTTCCTAAGAAACTAACAGATCTAATTCTGTGCAGTACATTTTCATTTCCACCCAGTAAAGCAAGAACAATGAATAGGAACGTCCTACCTAGTAATTGTGCATGGGTCACCTGCATGCTGATAACATTGGGTAACCAAAATCTGAAGATATACCCTGAGGTCAAACTTAGTCCTTAGTTAACGGATTCTAGGACGAATGGATTTTCACTCTCATGTTTGGCCTCCTACTTCTGTGCTAAGAGTAGCCTGAGTGGACATGGCAGTACATCATAAACATAGTTAAAATTAGCCACTCTCTACAAGTATTTTAAAAATTATTCTGAAATTACAGAAGTTATTATATTTTTATCACATGATAGCAGAAAAAGTGTCCACCCATGTTTTAGAGAACTGCAGACAGTGGTATTTTAATTTTATCTCTGTAGAAAATTTTTAATGCCAGGTCAGAATTTCTGAAAATTAAATGTATGCTCTGAAAAAGAATACCCTCTGGGAGTACTAGCATAGCTTTAGCTATTGCATTGCTTGATTAATAACAATTATAGTACATAGCATTCTGTACTCTTGTATTCTGTCAAGCAATGAGAGTGTTTTCCTGATGTTGGTTCTTTCTTAGGAATAAAAGATTTCCGAAACATGATCCACTGCAGTAAGTGCATTGAAAAATGTGCAAATGTACAACAATATTATTTCAATGCTGCAGCGTTGCTATAAAGTATTGCTATAGCAATAATGTTAAATTGTGATGCCAAATATATGGGTACCAAAATTACACTATTGAAGGAAAAAGGTTTGCCATTCTATTAAGGCTAATTCCTCTGCTTGATTTGTTCTGTTGGTTTAGGACTTGGTTTAGCTTAGCTTCATTATACTGCATTACATATTGTTTCCAAAGCCTATAAAAATTATTTCATATTCTTTTTTCCAATACTGTTGTTTTGGAAAAGACAGCTTTCTATCTAGACAAAAGCCATCATCACAGATAAATTGTAGCCTACAAATTATATTACTTCTTCAGGTACATATGATGGCTGATGCTAGTCACAAGTTGGAAGAAAGGACATCACATTCTAGAAGGAAAAAATTTAAGTTAAATATAGACATGTACCAGTGTACAGTGCGTAGTCACACTAAATACACAGTGATGGTGCCTAAGAAACTAAGAGCTCCTCATAAAAACTGCTATATTTGTTTTATATATTGCTAAATTCATGCAGAACCATTTGGTTTGTAAACAGCATTTTGTTTAGTGTGTAGCTTTTCTGCTGAAGTAGCATTTTCAATGAAAGTTTTAGGAGGGGGAGTATTCTAGCATCTGTTTTGGAGAACTTCAGAAGGGTTAGGTTCTTTTCAGGGTAGGTAAACTCAATAATCCCTGCCTCAAGGGCATGCTGTTTACTTTCAATAATGATTCAGTGGAAGAAAACAGCCAACTTGAAAGGTGGAGAACAACTGAAGTAAAGAATAAAAACTGGAGAAATAAAAGTAAATGCCTAACAACACTTTCTGTATGAAAAAGAATATGACAAACTAAATATAGTTAACAAAAATAGAAGTAAATAGTGTATTCTTTACTCACTGTGGCTGAAATAGTTGCTGTGGAGACTAATGGTTAGACAGTTCAGGGTGGTTACAGTGGGAAAAAAAAGTAATTTAGAGGCTTGTGTGTGAAAAATACATGCTATGATGAGCCTAAAAACACTGACAGACCAGGGACTGTGCGATAAAATAGATTAGGTGTGCTAATTCAAATTTAAATTTAATCTGATGCAAAACAAAGTATGTCATGTTTTCCAAGCAGGGGTTTTGCTTTGTGAATACTGAGCACAGCATTGGTACTTCATCTGGAGCACTAGGAATCCTGGGATTCAAAGGATGGAAATGATGAAAAATGCATGTAAAATGGATTCTCCAACCATGCTGAGTCTCTTGTTACATGCATAATCATTCTGTATCTGGACTGGCCAGTGCTGAACTCGTGTCTGATAAGCCTGCCTCAGGGAGCAGGCTGAATTCTGCGGGTGTTTCTGAGTTTCTTTTCTGTCCTCTCCAGCATTACAGGACAATTAACCCACTGAGGGCTACATAGAAGTTTGCACCATCAAGTAAGAGCACGATGCAGGACCACTGGAGAACTTCTGTATGTGAATCAGCCTGAATGCAGGCAGGGTCACTCAGGTGTCTTCACCATATATTGCCATTTCTGGCTTCATCATGCTGAAGTATTTGAGCTAACATTGCACACAAGTGTGCTAAATTTATTTCTTCACACTGTAGGAAAGTGACTAGACTGCTCATTCATCTGACTGGTACTGAAAGCTTAAGATCATCTTTCATGTGAATCTGGATACGTCCTATGAGACCTGCTAGATATAAATGACTGTGCAAAGAGTCAGTTGTCTTTGCACTGATGACAGTTAATCGCAACCCAAACAGACGTCCCAGAAACAGATAGTTGCCGATGCGGAATGCATGATTAGTCCATATCAGAATGGCAGTAGACTGTGGCTACTGATTTTTCTACGATATATCTCCAGTGTTACAGTGTTAAAAAAAGGTGGAATTTCAAGAAGCAATGATATGTTTGCTTTGTGGGGCATTTAGGGTATTCTTCATTTTCTTACATAATCATTATACCCAATTGCAGGGATTCTTTTTTATATAAATAAATGTATCTATATATTTAAGTATATACCTGGTGCAAACCACAAATCATCTCTGATTTGAAACTCCATAATCTTATGAAGTATTTTTCTCAGTTGGATGAAAAGCTGATTATGGTATTATGGAGCAGTATGAATTATTTAGTTTCACTTGGCAGGTAAGGTATTTTTTAATTGATTATGTTATAAAAGATGATATATAGTTTCACAGAGCTGCTATCTGCATTTTAAAGATATTAATGAATATTTATTGCTGAGTATGCATAAATTACACTTGAAAACAAAGCATAATCTGAAACTAGAAATACATACTTGACAAAAGGACGGTTCTATGAAAATAATCTTTTATAAAAATCAGAAGTACTTAAGAGGCTCTAGTTCAGGTAACAGACTTCAGTTTATAAGAGATGAGATGTTTGCTGGCTAATTTTTCCAAATTACTTGGGAATAAGTAGTTTTGTTTGAAGCTGTAACTAATTGGCAAATACTCTGTTAAGGTGGATAAAACGGATTCACACTTCATAGTAGCCGCCTAGAAAAGTAGTTTCTGTTGGTAATATATATTCGTCTTGCCATACTTAAAACTGAGGTTAAAGCAGGTGAGCAGAGGTAATTATTGTGTTCTCTGAAGACTTTTCCTGGATTTTTGACCAGAATATCATGATGCTTTGCAAAAAGTATTGCAGCTTTTAACTGAAGTAAGTTATAGCTGTTTTAAGAATTGTCTTAGCCTTTGGATTCTGAGAATTCCAGCTGTATTACAAGGAACTGTGTTAGGTTGCCATATGACAATTATAATGTGTACAGCTACACATTTTGTGAAATCAATGTTGAGGGTTTTTTCCATTATGAAGTTCAAGACCTTGACCTGTAATTTCATTTGATACAAGTGAAGAACTAAATGGTGGTGTCTGTTCTGTAAATGAGTGTAAGGAGAAAAATGAGTCACTCATCTGTTTTAAGTTAGTATGTGTACCTTTTAAACTTCTGGAAAATTGTACTTTTGAAATACAAACCTTGAAAAGTGTGTTATCAAGATTGACAGATTATGTGCTTTTCTTGTAAACACAGCAAGTGTTCTTTTTGTGAAAAATAAGAGCAAAGTCACATCCTAAAGAAACTTCTTTGTCAAAGGCAATATCTGAGGTCCGTCCTATCATTCCTACCATGGAAGATATAGGAAAGATTTATTTTTCACACCATTTGATTTAAGTTTTTGTTTGTACCACACTTAGGCATTTAGAAATTCTCCAAGCCCTGGAAATCTGCCATACCTATAGATGAGGTAGGCAGTATGTTTCAGCATTAATTTTCTCATATTCTGGGTTGCTGGGTGTTTGCACTCTCAGAAGTAACCTAATGACTAGGTATATATTTTTCGCACAAGTTGGACTGGTGAAAGCAGGGATATTGTACAGACCTCGAGACAAGTTCATAGTTTCCTTCACAACGGTAACTGCCATTTATTTACTTCCTCTTAGTTTTCTAGGTTGCTGTTTTTGCTATGCCTTTCAGTACAAATCTAAAACTTGTTTCAGGATGTTAGAATGGGGTTTAGGATCTGTGGCTGTGGAGAAGGTAGTCTGTGAGCCTCCTATCTTACTACTCACAACATTAGACTACTTGGCTTAGTGATCCAGACAATCTTTCAGTTCCTATTTTATATAACTCTGAGACCTTTTAGCCACTGCATATCATACTTCCACCCTGCTCTAGTTTGAATAGATTTAGGTCAGGCCCTTAGACATACTAGATATATTTGTAATTGCTGAAAGAGGGCCAAGGAGTCATCCTCTAACCTGAAGCGTGGTGGCTCTGGTCCTGTCACTCTGCTTAGACCTCACTCCCCCTGGAGCATACTTGTTGTGTCCATCCTGCAAATCATTTGGCTGTGGGTCAGAACCTCAGGTGGTGCTGTACAGTCCAAAAATGTAATCAGGTCTTGGATGTCTCCTTTTTCAGGTCAAAGTGGCTATATACTCTACGGTGTATCAGTATGGTGATTTTTACAGCATGAGACTATGAGTAGGTATTGCATGTCTAAGAGTATGGTCTGAGCATATGGGATGACATTTGGGATGGTAAAGCTGAAGTTGTATAAAGGAAGATATGTCATTCTCCCCTTTCTCATATACCACAGTTCCTCCTGCAAAAATAATATTATTGTTAACTATTCTTAATTACTATATGATCCCCTACCTGTAAGGTAATTCTGGCATAATTAGTGTATGTATTCACAATACAGTGCTTCTAAGCACTTGCCACATGTAAGATACAGTATAATTTCATATAATCACAGAATGTTTTGGGTTAGAAGGGACCTTAAAGATCATCTAGTCCTACTATGCAAAAGAATGGTTTTCACAATTTCTTGTTTTTAAAAGGGGGCTTATGATGACATCTTGTAGAAAAATTACAGGAGCAAGATCTAACTGTATTTTGTGACATTTTATTATTGGCTTGGGCTTCTTACAAAGTCTTTTAAAATAATATTTTTAAAGTGCTTAGTATTAAGTGATCTCTGGCATTTTAAAAAATATCTACTGAAACTCAAGTTTATATACACTAATGTAAGGAGCAGTGTGAAGACACTGTGATTGCAGGCTGCAGAACGATTAAAAACTTGTGTACATAATTTACTGTAGTACACAGCAAAATTTATCATGCTTTCCTCTATTCTTTAATAGTGAAATTATCCTTCACAGTTATTGCTGGGGGAGTAGTGATTAGCTCCCCCAGAAGGAGTCGCAGAAAGGAGGAGAGCACACTGCCACACTTTGGGCAACAGGTGACTTGTTCTTTGAGTTTTTTTTGTTTTCTAAGAAAAATTATTTTGTAATCTGTATGCCTCTTTATTCCTGAAAATATGTAGTCTTGGAAGAAAAATGAAACACTTACTTATTAATATCTGCTCAATACCTTCAGGACTGTGGTGGGCTGACCATGGCCAGAGGCCCAAACACCCACCCAGCCTCTCACTGACACATCTCTCCCAGGAGGTTGTGGGTCAAACAGAAGGAAGGTGAGAAGACTCATAGATCAAGATAGTAACAGTTTAATAGGGAAAGTAAAAGCTGTGTGTGCAAGCAAAGAAAAAGGAGGAATTTATTCACTCAGCAGGCAGATATCCACCCACCTTCTGGGAAGCAGGGCCTCAGAACATGTAGCAGTTTCTTACATAGAGAAATGTCATAACCACAAACATCCCACTTTCCTCCTCACCTCCCTGAGGATTTATTGCTGAGTGTGACATCCTGTGGTATGGGTCAGCTGTCTTGGCTATATGCACTCCCAGCCTCAAGCCCACCCCCAGCCTACTCTCAGTGACAGGGAGGGAGAAAGCATTGACACTATGCAAGTGCTGTTCAGCGATATCCAAAATACTGTTGTGTTATCAATCAACACTGGTTTGGCCACAAAATAAAACCCAGCCACATACAGTCTTCTAGAAATAAATTTTCTTCTTTCTCCCATTGGTAGTTGGTTTTTGACACACGTTCATGCTTTTCTCTGCATTTTCTTCCCAGCAGCTTCTCCAGTTCCCAGCTGAATCTATTTCATTGCCATTTTATACCCCATGTATCCACTAAGTGATCCATGGTTAAGTGACTAAAGTTGACAGTGATGGACTTCAGAGCTAAGGCTGCACTCAGGCTTAAGAAGGGCAGAGTTCGCATCACTGAGTTTTTCTTTCAGGTTGTCTCCACCAGTTAAATTTTATTAGTTTTGAAGGCTTTTCTGCAGAATGAGGGCTAAGAACTTCTTTTTAGTAACAAAACGTTGGGTGCTAGAGGATTTGAACTTGCCATGTGTGCTTGGAAGTATTTGTGCTGGTCTTACTCTTCACAAAGGCTTTATGTCAGATCTTCTGCTTGAGGGCTTAAGCTTGCGTTCTTTAAGACCCAAAATAAAGTCCTAGCCTCTCATTGAATGCACTGTGAAAGCCGTAAAATGAAAAATAACAAGTTTTAATCTTTTTAAGATAGGCATGTCTTTGAACAATTTAAAAGTGAGCTTCATTGCTCCAAACATGCCCTGCTTTTGCCTGAGGAACTGACATAAATAATACATCTAAAAATGATCATAGTTTATCAGCTACAAACTTGCATTAAGGAAGCAACCAACCCAGCACAGACAAACTAAATGGCATTGGTTTGATTTGCGTGCTTCACCGTATCGGGTCTTTTGTCTTTGCCTGCTATGCTCCTTCATGAGAAAGAGTTTTCCCATTCTTCTAAACTAGGACATAGGATGTTGCCCACATTAAGGAAAATAAAATTGGTAGCTAATGTCAGAACGTTTCCAAGACCTCACTTGAGAGTCCTGAACTATGTGGGCTTGTCTGAGATCTCTTCTCTGCCGAAGTCTAGTAAAATTATTTTGATACTTTCTCATTTTTTTCCCCCCACATTTTTACTATATACAAAGTAGGAAGTAGTGTCCTTTATGAAGATTTCTATGGTAATTTAATTAGCTACAGAGATTGTCTCTGTTATAGGACTGAATTTGTCCATTGAGGTTTTTCTAACCTTTTCATAGGTGATCTTCTGTCACATAGGTGATCACTGTCATTTACCAAAGTATTTTTGTTCTTTTTGTAAGGAAGCTTTATCATTTTAATTATTGGTGCTTGTAAACAAAATTGGAAGGAAGTTTGTTGGAGCTCTATTTGGAGATGAACATAGATGAAATGTGGTCACCACAAACAATTAACAAGGCATTGGAATTCTTCAGTTGTAACAGAATGTGCTGGAGTAGATTCAGATTCTGTAGATAATGTGATTCAAATACTGTAATAAAGTTTCCATTACAGTGTAATCAATTCACAAGGTTTGAAGCACATTTTATTACATTATTTTATCAAAAAGAAACATTATTTTGTCAAAAGAATATTTTGTAGGTGAAAATGAGAACACAGAGCATTTCATTAATGAAATATATTACTGATTTATATTTTGCTATTAATGGAAAGATGAATTCCAGGTTAGTGTGCAGTATGACTGTAAATGTTACAAGAAGGGCACAAAACACACCTGAGTGAAAGAATACCTGTGGTAACAGAATCATAACATATTGCTAGGCAAATTTTATCAAAAGTAAGGAAATACTTGTTCCCACTGTCCTACACTGCTAATCAGAATGTGGATTAATTTCATTGGACCAGTTCAGCTCCACCATCTCACCAACAAAGTAAACTTCTTGTGTTGAGCATTGCAATAGCAGCACTCCATGTTGGCCCTTGTCTTTGCACCTCACGTCCCCTCTGAAGGGCAAGTCGTGGGAGCCTGTCTTGAGGCAAGTCTCTTGTCCCATTCCATCTGAGTTGCAGAAGATGAATTGTGTTCAGGCAGCATCAGCTTGTAGCCATGGATCTTGTCAAGAGTGAGACTGTGATTTTACAAGCAATGGATCACAGCTGAATAAGTGGCAATGAGGCTTCCTGTGGAAGACTGTTGTCCAAGACATTCTAAGAAAGGAGACGTCGAATTCTACCTCCTAAATACCGCCTGCATCAGAGTACTCTGAAGTGCTGAGCAGAAGACAGGTTTTGTTATTTCCTCATCCAGCTCATTCTTTGCAAAAAGCTTTCTGCCATGTCTAAGTCACTTACAGGGCTATATTCTCTTTACATAAAGACAAGGGAAATTTTGAATTAAATTCCTATGCATATGTAGTGAAGTGCTTGTTTCCTTTGCTAATAAAATTCCATCAAAAATGTAAGTAGAAAATAACATCTTCTAGAGTTGATGTTCTTCTGATTTTTTTAATCCAAAAGTCTAGTCCTATAGCAATTTCTTGTTTAAACAGAAGCTTACAGCATAATAATTAGCAGTGTAGCATGTGTATCATAACTAAAGCTGTGTATAACAATTTTATACCCGTTAAAGAGGTGTCACATATCATGTGTAGACAACTGCTGAAAGGTGAATAGATTTCTGTACAAGAGGGGACAGCGAGCAGGGCTTCTCAAAAGATCTTGCCATCAGTCTGCTGCTTAAAATTCAGAAAGCTTCAATTTTTGAACCATCTAGACCCTATGTAAGGTTTATGTTTTAAATAAGTTATTGCAAAGGAAATGGTGTTTGAGAAGTGAAGGTCAACATTGTGGCCTGAGATATTTTTCTACACATAAGCACTTTCTTTCACTGTTGCCATTTACTTTGATGTTGCTTTTTTTTTGCTAATAATCTTATTTATAGTCAATGGTAGACTTTAGCACAGTAATTCTTAAATCTTTCTGTTGATGAATATGTTACACCAACATTAATAGTTGTATCCTACTTTTTTAATCCAGGCAGAGAAATGTGAAATACCAGATGTTCCATCTGATTTTTCTGTTTCAGCATCCTATCAAAGAAAATCTTTAAACTC
>VXBJ01004659.1:58037-108078 GCA_013400055.1 Nycticryphes semicollaris | reverse complement strand
TTTTTTTTTTTTTTTTGTTGGGGGCTGGGGCGGGTGAGTGGGTTTTTTTACTCGGTTTCTGAGAAGCTTTGTGAGAGCCTTCACTAGAAAGGAAATCTGCAGTATTAAACTGTAGCAGAGAGAAAAGATTGAAATCGTCAGAGGTCATTATTCAGTCCTCTCAAGGCTTGTGTAGGAAGGCTCACGAGAAATGTTTCCACCCTAAAATTTAGAATGGCCTTACCGTCTTCAAAAATAACTTCTCTGGAAAATGAAGTAGGATGCAATATGCTGCTTATACAACACAGAAAAGTCATCTTGCATAAAATAAAGTCTGAATGTTGTAATCCCTGTTCAGGAAATGTAGTTTTCTCTGTATGAAAGAAAATATTTATGAAAGTGTATAGGAAATTACTAGTTATTACATAAACGTGCATGCAAGATTTTTTACTTTTACTGAGAAATAAAAAATAAACAATAATTTCTGCTCTGTTTATGAGACAGAAAAGATTTGGATAATAGCAGCTTAAATCAAGTATCTGGAAAGGGGATTTATTTAGGTATTGTTATACTGACAGCTGAGCCCTTTGAAGCTATGCATGTTGAGCACTTTCAGACCGAGGCATCTAATGGAAAACAAGGAAAAGCATTTTTGAGGCATTTTAGGAAAACAGGCTTTGGCACAGTTTGGATGACTTTGGATATGACTGAGTAATATACTGAGGAAAGAATGTAGTGCTTATTGCCGACAGCTGCAATCACAGAACCATGATTTATGATAAAATTTCTGATGAAACATCATGAAGAATAAGAGTTGAGGTGAGATTGGTTAATCAAATTGAGCATCTATGTATTATTTATTTGGATTTTGATATAGATTGTATTTTGTTACTGCAGAACTATGTGGATTTTTTTAAACAGCAGAGGATCAAATTTACTCTCCAAAGATTGCATGAAAAGACTAAACAAAGGGGACTTTTTTTTCTATTGCTACATGAAGACATTTGAAACACTTTTGAATTTGGTGGTTTATTGTTTTAATTTTGTATTACAATGTCTACTACTGATGGATTAGAAATTACAAGTTTTACTGAGTCACATCAAAATGGAGAAAAAAGAGTTTGCTACTTCTTGTTGATGACTCCTAGAGTCTTAACTTTAAATTATTTTATTCATTTCAAAAGGGTTTACAACTTAGCGAAAATCTCAAGAAAGGCAATATGAGTTCTGTGGGAAAACAAAGAGATTTGGACTTCTTGCAAATTTGTAGTAATGGGAAATCTACCATTATTTTCCTGATTTTTTGAAGTAAGGACACATACGTCTGCATTTCAGAGATATTCTTTTTTACATTTTAAGGAAAAAATTTACATTATTTTTTCAGGCCATCCCGTAATTCCATTGGGAGTGAATTCATAGGTTTGATTCTGATAAAGTTAGGATTCAGTAGTGATCTTACCTAGGTATAAAAAAACTAAGCAGCAGTGACGAAATCTGCCTACCTTTTCCCTAAGTTTTTGATATATATTCTCCTTTGAAACCCTTTACTTGTCTTTATTTTCCTTCATTGTAAGTGAATGTTGTACTTCAGAGATGGAGTCTATTTATGTGATCAATAAGTAAATTGGGTTTAAGAAACCCGGCCAAGACTCTTTAAATAGGTGGCCTGGTTGTTCTGAGCATGATGATCACCCAGTGGCTCCATCCAGATTAGGAAATTTTAGAAAACTGGGACAATTGTTTATTTGTCTAAATATAGCTTTAGGTTCCTAATTTTAGGGTGACATTTTAAAGCAATTCATCTCACTAGGTGAATCCTTCTTTTACTGTAATATGTCACAACCTATGCCTCAATTGTGGAAGCAGAGGGCACTTGTAGAGTCATAAATCTAGGGTGACTTCTCTGTATGCTGATTTTGGAATGAGAGGTAGGTATGTCCCAGTCCAATGAAAAGGAGACCGTGGGCACCCAGCCTAGATGAAAGTATGTCACATTCAACATGTGCCCAGCTGAAGGGTCAAGACTGGGCCTGACATAATGTGCATTGAAGTAAATACAGATAGAGGCACAGTTCATTTACCTGGGTCAAATACCTCTTTTAAGTCAGAGTTGTGATGGTTCTTATGTAAATTCTCTTCTGACTGATGAATGAAAGGCAAGAACTTTCTCACTTCTGCCTCAGCCTGTGTTGGAAATCTGCATTACTGTATTAATAAATTTGAGGGATCGTGTAGCCACCACAATAAATGACAGAAAGTCATGCTTGCATAATTAATGAGGAGTTTGTGTAAAATCTGTTTTAAAGACTGTTTTTTTTAAATCCTGTGGTGACACTTAAGTTCAGTAAACCCAGCTTTCTGTCCAGAACACTAGTCAGTCTTCTATAACCATATCTAGCAGCCAGAAACTCTGAGTAACTCTCACTGTGTTCATCTTTTGATAACTGTTAGCAGACAGATCTATGCAGTCTCTATAGACTGTACGAGCAGAGAGAACTGCAACTTGGAGCTGGCATATCACAGGAACAGGTGAGGCTTTGGTGGGAAACTTAAAATTTGTAGATTGATGTTGCTATTTATAAAACTGTGTCCCAGAAGTGGAGACACTTTGAGTTATAAACAGTTTGTAAATGCTTTCCACAACAGGGGTGGATCTCCATCTCTGATCAGCACTCTTCCCATGTCACCTACTCCACTTTCTGTTGTATAGTGCTGGGGAAGAGACCTATTTTAATGGTAGGAGTAGGTGTTCTGCACAAAAGAGCCTTTTGTGTGCTGTTAACTCAGATTGTGTCATGCATCACTATCGTGTGCTTAAATTTATGCTGAATGACAAGAATAATTTCAAATGGGTTGTTTGATATACTATGACTATATTTATGCAAAGCTGCCAAAATATAGCAGCACTGTTCCAGACATTGTATTTTACAGACATTTTGTCCAAGTATTCTCCCTAAAAGAGTAATAGTATGTACATTCATGCAAAGCCTAGAAGCAGAATGGAAAAATAAATGCATACAATTGTCTGTTATTCAGTGCTGAAAATCAATTTGCTAAAATTAAAAGATGTGCTGCTCTTACAGGTATAACATTAATATTTCAACAGAAATATTTTACTGATTCTCTGGCTTTTTATTTATGTGAATTGACAAGACTTTTTTTACCATGTACCAGAACAACTATTAGTTTGTACTAGAAAGCGGTTGTGCTAGAGAACAGTTGTACTCTCCTCCTACCCGAGAGGAGGGCTTTTCAGATGCAAATAGCAACTGCTTTGATCTAACTAACAGAAGGCAACCTTTGTGCTTGCAGCTTGTTTACTTCTTCCGGACTATCATTTAACCTTCCAGTTGAAATATGTCTGTAAACTTCAGCAGTATGTTTAGCACACGTGTTACTGCCAGTTATGCATAATTTCAAATGCAAAGGAGATCTCAAATACCGAAAGGAGGAACAGAGGAACAATAATATTCTTTTTTTTCCCTTACAAATTCTGCAAAAAACCCAAAAAGTTGTGAAAAAATCAAATGTTTATTCTGTATAGAATTCACACCGCAAGGGCCAACACAGCCTCTTATGTGTAATTTAGGCTTGGTATCAAGGTGCTAGGAGAGTCACAGAAGTTTCTGCAGGCGTCTGCAAATTCATTTTCCTCCTCTTTTTGAAACACTCTTTACTATAAAGATGAATGGTTATTAATATTTGCTTTATTGTTATGTGTACTGACACTAGTAGCTGTGCCTAGGTGCTCTACTCTGCATATTTATTTTTGGTGTGAAGTTTCATTTACCAATTTAGCTATAATGCTCACATCATTCTCTTAAGTGCCTGAATAAATAATGTGTATGTTTTATTAAATGAAAAATAAAAATAAAAATGAAGGTAGGTCTGCAGTCTGCAGCATAGCACTCATTTCTTATGTACTTATTTAGGGCTGGGCATAAATATTAAAGCATTAGATGATTCTGATTCAGGTTCTCTGAGTAATATTTATTCTAGTGGCCTGTCTCTGAATTCATCTTGATAATTAAGTTAATTTAAAATTAATAATACTTTATGGTAAGCCAATGAAGTAGTTGCTATGATCTTCAAGAGACCTTCATAAAAGCTGTGTTGTGTTAACAGATACTCTTTAAACAATAAATATGATTCTCCTAAGAGAAATTTCCAAGAGGGTAATAATATCTAGAGCTGCCATTTTAGATTCATATCCTAAAGCTTAAAGGCTCAATTACTCCATAGGAGGAACCGCAGAGATTAACCAAATTGCATAACAAAAACACTTAGATAATTTCAAATCCACAGTAACAAGAAACTGAAACATGTTATATAAGATGCTTGGAAAGAAAGGAGATATGTGCATAATGCCCATGTATAACATCTTGTACAAGGGATGTTCAGATCTCTGTGGCCTGTTTCAACCTGATTAAGACAGTATGAATCAGTAATACAATAAAATAGTCATTATTCTAGTTCTGTGAAGTATGTACAAGAATAAAAATAAAAGATATTAGGTCATTTTCTTCTCTTTTGTCTGTATTTCTGAGTTTTGTTTTTCACTTCTTCCACAAAATAAGCCTTTATCTTCCAACATAAATAAGATTAAAGATCTGCTGGACTAAAAATATTTCAGTGAGACAAATTGGTTAACTTGCTATGTATGAAGGCATTTTATAAATTTATTTTTCTTAAGGTACTCCGATTATGTCTTCAAATTGTCCTTTTACTTAAATCATATTAACAATGCATTTAACTAATATTAAATAATCTTTGTCATTAGCAGGCTACTGAGGTTATTACAGTTCTGTAGCTCTAGATGAAACTCTAACCAGAAGTTTAAAAAATGCTCTAAGAAATACTCATTAATTAATTTGTTAATTAATGAGGACTGTAAAAAGGCCATGATTCCTTGAGCAATCAGATCAAATAGATATACCCTGAAAATCTTTAAATTCATTCTGAGTAAGTAAATTTTTTGTTTTTTTGTAGTAGTTTTAGGTCTATGAAAGTCAGATATTGTCAGATTGCCTTGATATTTTTTAAATATATGTGCTTCTCCAGAGAAGAAAAATGCAGGCTGAACCTACTTAGACTCCAGTAAAGTGCTCGTATGTGAGGGCACTCTACATTCTGTAGAGTGCTGAATTAATCCAGCCATTTCAGTCCTAGTACTGTCTGTTATTTAAGTTCTGTCCGTAGCTGGACACACTAATACACACTAAGATAATACACACTGATAAATAGCTCCCTGTAGACTTTGCATTTATACCTGCTCCTTTAACTTACATGCTGTGACATTAGCTATTTTGAAAAAAATATGTAGCCTGCGTATGTAGCCTGTAAAGCATGGAGAGTTTATCACTTAATAATCCATTTAAATTGTTATTGTTCTCACCTCAAATTTGTGGGTTATTTTCATTTTGAAGTACTAATTGCATCTTTAAGATATGTCATCTTATTATTCCTTTTGTATATTTTTAAAAAATCAAGTTGGTTGAATTTCTTTGCCTTCTGTTGCAGGAAGAATTTTTGGCTTTTATGTTTTTGTTATGCCCTCTCTGCCTTTCAATGTACATTTTAAATTGAAAATTTTCAAACTGGTATGTGTTATTCTAGAAGGCATCTCAGTAACAACCAGTACAGAACTTCAGGAGAGCCTTTAAAAGCATTTTATGTAAAGCAGCAAGAGAAGAAATTCCTCTTGGGCAAGAAAAAACTGTATTCTTCACGGTTTTTTGTACCCAAATTTACTCTGTGGATGTGAAGCTGTCCTGGCATTCAATGCTTTAAGAAGTTTTTGGCCCTACAAGGATCCACAGAGTATCCAGGTTTTCTATTTCCCTACATCTTCCATTGGTAAGGCCTCTGCTTTCTGATGAAGTGAATGGCCTCTTCAAAGGGGCAACATCACATGGGTTAAAGAAATGCTTAATTTCTTGCATCTGCACATTTGACTTGCTGATTGCCAGTCCTAAGGAATAGTTTTCAGTACAGCTGCCCCTGACGGTGTTTGTAAGCATGGAAGCAAGGCCCTGTGTCCATGTATATTCATTGCTCAGCTCAATTATCCCAAGTGTTTCCTTCTGCTACCAAGGAAGTTGTCTCCTTTCCTATCTCCTTCTTTATGCTTCAGCAATATCTTCAAGCTAACTGTCCCAGGACAACGCGTAAGGAGACTTATTTATATTTCAGGGTGCACAACATGTCTTTCAACTCTTGAGAAGAGTGGTGAAGTCAGAGCAATTCTCAAAGATTTGTTGACTATGCGCAGCCTTGTCAGCATCTCTGATCCTTTCCTTGTACTGTGTCTTACTGCACCTGAACAGAAAAAACCATCACTAGTGCCAGCTCACAGATTAGGCTTCATAACTGGCATTTGTTCTGTATGACCATCTCATCTTCAGGCCAATAGAGCTCAGTCTTTTAATCTCTAGTATCTTATCTGCGTGCAATCAAATTTTTCCTCATGCATTTTAAATTGTGGCTAACATACTCGGAACTTCTAATGACTCACCAGCAATTTGTGCAAAAGCAGCCACCTAGTCAAGTCCAAACAGCACCGTGTAGAACTTCATGAATTTATCATAGCTAAGTAGGTTGGCAGCAGTTCAGAGTCACAATAGGCAAGTACAAGAAACTTTAATGCATATTAGAGAAAATGATTGAGCTAACCAGACAGGTTTTGGTGAGTTGTAATCATGAAGTGCTCAGATAATAAAATAATAGACTGGACAATTATCTTAGGCAGGAGTATGATAAACTCAGAGTTATTGACCTGGCTCTGCATGTAGCATGTGTAATATTTGGATACAGTAAACCTGATACTTAATTTTCTCAGTTGTGGCATATGCATAATAATTCGGTAAACTGTAACTAGATGAGAAATTTAACTTTTCCATGTTTTTCACTATGAGATCATGCAGGATTAAGAATGATGTAATACCATCATTACATAAAACAGCCATCATTACCTAAAGATAAAAACAATTCGAGATTGATAGTGAGAAGTTAGTATGTGTACATATATTTGATTAAACAAATCAAATAAAACATATTTGATTAGGCAAACTGCTAGAGTGTGGAAAAAAGCGGTTTGGAGGGTCAAAAATTCTTTTCAGGTCTGAAGGCAGTAACCCTCATGAATAAACATGACCTCAGAATGACCTTTCATAACTCAAATAGAGAGAAGAACAAAATTAGAGCGTTAAGGAGTATATCTTCTCAGAGAAGCAGGAAGATAGGTAATTTATTTTTCCTGGAATATGGAGAGGCTTACTAGAAGTTAGAGTGCAAATATCTGTTGAGAATATTCTAATGTCCACTTTCATTGTTTATTCTATTAATTTATTGTTATCTCTTTAGAACCCCATATACCAAAAGTATCAGTGTCCTGTCAGCAGGTGCTGTACAAGCCTTGATCTGCAAAGCACGTAACTACACAAGATGAACAACTCCGCTACCTAAATCTACTAAGTGATACAGAATTAAAAAAAAAATACACCATTNTAATTAAGAATATGTCCTTCAGTTGTTACCCCTTGAGCATTTTTTCCAACCCAAATGTAGCAGAGAAGATCTCAATGGAGGACATGGCAGTAGGTAGCTCCAGAGAGCCCCTTAGACTGCTTTCCTCTGCTTTGAAGTGTTTGGATTGCCTTTGGATTTTTCTGAAATGTTGTACAAGGAGAATTTTAGAGTGCAGGGACTTCAGACTAAATTGTTGATTTGCACATTATTTAAACCATGGGCATTGGCACCCATGCCCTATTATCATTTGTGTGTTTCAAGCTTAGTTTTCCCAGACAGCTGAAAAGGTGCCCTTTTGCATTCATTATACCATTCAACCAAAGCAGTACTCAAAGGCATACAACCCCCAGTGGACTTTATGGCCTGATTTGGAGGAACTTCTGCTATTTTAGATTTTTTATAAGCTTTTTGCTACTTTTTAAAATTGGACTTCAATTTATTTTCTGATTTTCCTTTTGAAACTCCATTAAAAGTCACCAATTTGGTCACAGAAATTTGACTATAACAATTCTGTTCAGAGCAACAAAGCACTTGCAGAATCTTCCCATAGCAATGACACTCATTTCAATCTCTGTATTCAATATAGTGGTCAATTTTTGTGAAATTTTCAGGAAGCAAATATATCTGAGGTCACAATCCTTGTATCAGATTTGGTTACAATTGACTAATGGGTTCAACAAGCTGTTGTGGGACCACCTGACAAGTGGATAGACATTACACTCACATTGCTATTGGAATTCAGGCTAAGCTCACTGATATTTTTTTTTTTCCAGCAGCAACCAAGTATTAATCTGTCTTTGATCCATTTCTGTACAAAACAGGATCTGTATTGATTCTTTCAAACTTTTTCAGACCTAGGGTGTGCAATTCTGATTATGTAGTGTAACTGAAGGCTTTAAGTCTATTTTAGAACTACAAATCATTGAAATTTTGGCTTACTAATTGCATGGAACAGTTTACCAAGAGGCATCTTCCAAGGGAACAAAACAGAATACGCATACTGCACTCTTTCAGAATGTGAGGTATGTGATTATGTAGCAAGTCAGGTTTTCCTCTGGGTTTGTTAAGGGTGAAAATGTGGCTTCTTGAGCCTCCCACACCACTGTTCCTCTTTTGAGGTACTGTTCATGTAAGAGGAGAAGGGGGAATGGATTGAAACTGAAAGAGGGGACATTTACATTACATACTGAGAAGAAATCCTTTACTGTGAGGTTGGTGAGGCACTGGAACAGGTTGCCCAGAGAAGTTGTGGATGACCCATCCCCAGAAATATCCAAGACCAGGCTGGATGAGGCTTTGAGCAAGTGGGAGGTGTCCCTGTCCATAGCAGGGGGGCTGGAACTCAGTGATCTTTTAAGATCCCTTCTAACACAAATCATTCTATAATTCTATGATTCTAAGAGAACAGTGAAGGAGTGGCCCTCACAAAGAAACTGCAGTTTTATCGATCTCTACATTAAGCATACAAGGAGAGAAATAAATTTTTCCCCCTCCTAACTGGTCTATGTAACATCTAATGGAATATGTATTCTGATTACCACATATGTCAGTATCTTTTAGTAAGGAATTACTGAAAAAGATTATCATTGTCCAGTAGAGCATGTAGTAACTGCTATGTTACAGGTGCAGTCTGGAATGGTATCTCCACAACTTTATGGCAAGGATGAATAACCTTTCTCATTTTAAGAGAACTTTTGGATGTACTTGGTGGGCCACACAAAAAGAATGCCTCTGTCTTGCTTCCCCAGTCACCATTCCACAGGGCTCTCCATCACTTTTCCGCAGTTTTCTGCACAGTCCTGTGTTGTGTAATTCCCAAGCATTTCAGCATGTTCATTACTACTCAGACCAGCATCTCACACCGCTAAGTGTCTTTTGAGTCCTCCATAGAGCACCGCACTGTGCTGCTTAGCACATGACATCCCAACTTAAACAGATGATTTCTTATACTCAGTACCACTACGCTGCAAAGCACTCCCCGGAAAATGGCATGTCCATGCTGAATGGCTTATCCCTGACTCAGCTTTCACACTAATGTTGTTTAGATGGGGAGAGTCCATAGCATTTCACTGTTTTACTCTTGGTTAGTAGAGGAATGTAGCCCTGTGAGGCATTTAGATTATTCTTCTGCTGTCACTTCAGGGCAATTTATTAGTACAATTATTATGCATATATAGTAAGTCAACTACTAATTAGCTTGGAATTGTGTTTGCATTGACAAAACATACACAGGTATCTTTAGCCTTTCATTCTGTTTAAAAAGAGAAATATATGGGAAGCTTTCTCTAATGTTTACTTAACTCCTTTTGAAAAGTCCCATCTTTGATCATTAATCTTTTCTGGGCTATTATTTCTATGAAATACACTTTTATGTATTTTTTCCAAGTTTTATTTCAGGCAGTTACTCTTGCAAGATCATCTTGTGAATTATAGAACTAATTTTTTCTTGGTCATCATTCTTCTGCACCGTGGACATATTTGAGTTTACAAAGCATTCTAAATTGGTCAGTTTATAATGAAGGATTTTGCCATTTTTTTTCTCATAGTTTCTTTCTTTAGTTTTATCACTGTTCTGATCATACTTTCAGATTTTACTCTGAACCTCCTTTTACTAGTAGCGTACATATAGAATCTGTTCTTGCTAGAACCCACATCCATTAGTTTTAGGTCTTTCACATAATTACAGGTAAACCTTACATTAAATATCACAGCATGCATTTGTGGGTGTGTTTGCTCTGAATGTCAGACTGATTCAAATACTTTCATGTAGTCCAGCCAAACTGTCTTAGACTTCTTGTTAGTCAACATTACTTATAGGCTTTTCAAACAGAAGCTGATCCTCTGTTCCTCTTGTTCCTCTTTTTTTTTTTTATTTTCAGTTAACAGCCGTTGCATGGCCAACCAGTGAAGTATCACAGGTTACCATCAGGTGATACAGCCTTCTTTGATTTCTTAGGAGTAATAGTTTTGCTTTCAAGGTTTTCTACTAGTATTTGGCAATCTTTTACTTCCATGACTGTCCTTGGCATCTACATGGCCATTCTCAATTTTGTCTGTAATATAATTCTGCAAGAATAACATATTGGTTTATACTTGTGAAGCTCTCATACATCAAAGGTGTGGCTCTAGTTGGAAAGTATAGGCACTGCTTAATTGCAAATGAAAAATAATGCCTTTTTAAATTATTTCACATTAGCTTCTTGCATAAGTACGATGCTCTGACTTTAGCTTTGCAATACTAAATGGTGCTGTATGCCTAGATAGGTCTTTTGAGAAGGGGCATGAAGCTGCAGAAAAAAACAGCTCTTCCTCTGATCCACTAAGCAAATTACTGTTAACTGAGGTCTGGCTGCACATTAGAATTATTTTGTTCTTCTTTCTAATTGCAATTGGCTCTGAGATTCTCCTGTCTGTGCATCTTACCGTGATTACAAACCTATCTCAGAAGCAATCACTACCCTTGAGTCCTCATCCATCTTGCCTCTATCTCCCTCATTTACTTAATTGGTTCATGGAAGATGTTTAACTTGCAGCCAATGACATAGGCAGCTCCTTTATACACAGTGTATGTTTTGTTTCTGATAAGTGCTAATCTAGACTGGTCGGCAAAAACTTGCTTCCTCGCTCTCTCTCCCCACCACCTTTTGGCTTTGTGCTACCTTTTGCTAATTATGATTTTGTCCTTGTATGGAGTCATAGAACATTCCAATTGGAAAAGACCCGTGGGATCGATCATCAGCCCTACTCTACAAAGTTGTCCCCTACACCATATCCCCCAACACCACATCTAAACGACTCTTAAACACATTCAGGGACAGTGATTCAACCACCTCCCTGGGCAGCCTATTCCAGTGTCTGACCACTCTTTCTGTGAAAAATTCTTTCCTAATATTCAGCGTAAACCTACCCTGTTGCAGCTTGAAGCCATTCCATTTCATCCTATCATTAATTACCCGTGAGAAGAGATCAGCACCAACCTCTCTACAATGTCTTTTCAAGTAGTTTTAGAGAGTTTTTCAGTCTCCTCTTCCTCAGACTAAACACCTCCTTCCCGCCTCCTTCAGTCACTCTTCATGAGATTTATTCTCCAGGCCCTTCACCAGCTTCATTGCCCTCCTCTGCACTCACTCCAGCAGCATGATATCTCGCTTGTATTGAGGTGCCCAGAACTGGACACAATACTCCCTACTTCTGCTTGTATTTCTTATACAAACCAGGATGCCACTGGCCTTCTTGGCCACCTGGACACACTGCTGGCTTATGTTCAGCCACTTGTCAGTTAGAACCCCCTGGTCCTTTTCTGCCAGGGAGCTCTCCAGCCACACTTCCCCAAGCCTGTAGCGATGCATGGGGTTGTTATGGCCCAAGTGCAGGACCTGGCACTTGGCCTTGTTGAAGGTCATCCCATTGACAATGGCCCATCCATCCAATCTGTCCAAGTCCCTGTGTAGAGTTTCCCTGCCCTCCTGCATATCAACACTCCCACCTAGCTTAGTGTAATCTGCCAACTTACTGATGGTGCACCATATATCCTTGTTGACATTATTAATAAAGACATTAAGCAGAAGTGGTCCCAACACTGAGCCCTGAGGAACACCACTTGTGACCGGCTGCCAGCTGGATTTAACTCCATTAAGCACCACTCTTTGGGACCAGCCAGCCAGCCAGTGCTTGATCCAGCAGATTGTACTCTCATCCAAACCACGAGCAGCCAGCTTTTCCATGAATTCTATGGGGGACAGTGTCCAATTTTTTTTTTTAAAGTCCAGGTATACAATATCCACAGCCTTCCCCTGTCCAATAGTCAGGTANTCCTGAGGCCATGTCTCTGGGGAACAGCTAGTTCCACTGCTAAAAACTGAGGCAAAGTAGGTGTTGAGCACCTCAGCCTTTTCCTCATCCTTTGCTACTATGTTTCCCTCTGCATCCAATAAAGGAGATTTTTCCTAATCCTCCTTTTGTTGTTAATGAATTTATAGAAACATTTTTTATTATCCTTGACAGCTGTAGCTAGGTTGAGCTCTATCTGAGTTTGGCTCCTAATTTTCTTCCTGCATAGCCTCACTACATCTTTATAGGCTTCATGAGACACCTTACCCCTCTTCCAAAGGTCATAGACTCTCATTTTGTTTTCGATATCCAGACAAAGGTCCCTATTTAGCCAGGCCAGACTCCTTCGCCACCTACTAGTTTTTCAGCACACAGGGACAGCCTGCTCCTGTGCATTTAAGACTTCTTTCTTGAAGAATGTCCAGCCTTCCTG
Organism: Nycticryphes semicollaris; assembly: GCA_013400055.1. Lineage (NCBI taxonomy): Eukaryota > Metazoa > Chordata > Aves > Charadriiformes > Rostratulidae > Nycticryphes > Nycticryphes semicollaris. The sequence goes on along the minus strand of VXBJ01004659.1, from coordinate 95,309 downwards.
GACTCTATATACTTCAGAGCAGCCTCCCAAAGGATATTGTCAAGCAGTCTTCTGAACAGGTCAAAGTTTGGCCTCTGGAAGTCTAAGGTGGCAGTTTTACTAACCCTCTCCTTGTTTCTCCAAAGATTGTGAACTCAATCATCTCATGATCACATTAGTTGTAATACAGTGCTGCTTTAACACTCTTTCCTACAGCATGGAGTTAGAAGTAGTAGTCCCAATTGTTACTGTCTGGGACTATCTTCTATGGCTGCTAGAGAAGCTAGAAGCTAGTCCCTTACGGACACGTACTGGCTACTTGTCAGAACACCTAGTTGCCTGTGCAGTAAATTTCAGTATACACTTTCTGAGCCCATCTAAAGTCTGTCATGGAGAAAATCGAGCTGGTATAATAAGTGCTGAGGTAAGTGCTACAAGAGTCATGCAGTTTTTGATGCTGGGGTTGTGCAAGAGCTTACATTTGGACGCAGTGCTATACCCAAACTGTCTCCATGCATTCGTATCACAGCAGGCCAGATTTTGTAAGCCCTCTTGGCCCTTGGTATTCTGAAAAGTGTGACATGAAGGCTGAGCTGGACTGGTAGGATCAGTGCTTATCCAGAACTGATGAATTCTGGGTAAATACTTCTGCTCTGTATAATTAAATGCATTCCACAGGACCCATACTGCTAGGGCTCATTCTTTATGTTCACTGTTCAGTATCCCGAGTAGAAGAGAACTGACTATAATGAGAGACAGCAGAAATCCAAGCCAGTAAGCTATACATGTCTCTGAAACAGATCTGGAGAATCCCATGTTTACAGTAGACACAAAATGACAATTGTCACTAATATTTGGTATGCTAGTATCAGGCAGTGGTTGTCTGCCATGGCCTGTTAGTGTCAAAAGAGGCCTGTGTAATTTATAGCTGGTGGGTGTGCAAGTTACATATAAATCAAGCAGCTGCCTGAGCACAAAGTAGTATTTATTGGGTAGAGATGCATCAATAGGTGTAATTAATGTCAGTAATTCATGTGGAAGACTAGCATTGCAGGACTAGCAAAGAGGTAGATACAGAGCAGTGGCTGAGCAAGGGATCTGAGGGTATTATGGGTGGATACTGGAGCTTTCAAGAGGTCACTGATACTACAAGGCAGCTATAACCACTGATACAAGGCTGCTACAATTAAGATACATAAACTGATATTAAGCAAGGACTGGGAGTTCAGAACAAGGAGCAGGAGAGAAGAGTTTTGGCACTCAGCAGTGTCTGACACCTCCTGTCTTGTTTCTTTCCTGATGGGCATCTTGAATATTGTGCTATGTTGTGTTCTGTTCACTGTGAAATCGACAGGATGGACAGAGGGGCTAGAGCAAAGTCAATGTCTCCAGTGTGACTCCCACAGAGGTGAAAAAAAAAGTAATTTTTTTTCTTTAATGCAAAACTCTGGATGCCATTAGTATAAGATCTCCAGGTTACATGGAAAGGTTTAGTCATCTTACAAGAGCAAGCAGGATCCTGGCAATATACACAGGCGGTGGCATGCACACCATTTGGGAAGTCCAACTCTGTCACCCTACAAATATGTCAGTGCAAGGAAATTTGGAGCATAAGTGCTGGCAAAACCAAACAGCTGCTAAGGATGTTAGAGGTTCCTAAACTTTCTAGTCTAAGGTTCTACATTCTGCATTGTAGTAATAAAGTTGTGGTTTGTTTCAAACTGTGAGTCATTATTTCTTGCTGAAACATGCCCTTCATAAATTACCTTTCAAAGGCAGAACAATCCACAGGTTATTTTTAGAGACTTTTGTTTTGTCTTTTTTCTTTCTTGGCAAAGTAACCAGGCATTTTGGAAATAATGTTACAAATAAATTGCTAAAATTCATTTTAAAAAAAGAAGAGTGAAGAAGACAGAAATTGGATGAAAGTAAAGTTTACCCGGCCTTTTTGCTTTCTTTGTTTCCTTCTTACTGTCTCATATGATTTTTGTTCTCCTTTCCCACAGGGTGCTTGTTGTGACATTCCTGTCTTATCAGTAAGTTTCATCATCTCGTTAAAAGTAACCTATATTAAAAATTAAGAATATCACTAGAGTGTACCAAATTCTAAAGCATTATTTAGTCACCTTCCTGATGATTGGTTATCCAAAGTAGTTATGAGCTGAGCTGTGAAAAGATGTTTTCTTTTTTCTTTTTCTTTTTGCAGTCTGCAAATGATAACCTGCATTCAGACGAAGAGCCTGAAGTCAGAGGAGATAAAGAAAGCTATCTCTGTGCAGTGTGCCTGGATGTTTATTTCAATCCTTACATGTGCTATCCATGCCACCACATCTTTTGTGAACCTTGCTTAAGGATGCTTGCCAAAGACAATCCAGCCAGCACTCCATGTCCACTGTGTCGCACTACAATTGCCAGAGTCTTTTTCCAAGCAGGTATAAAAATGAAAGTTTTTACAACACAGAAAACTATTTGTAGTTTTCTTCCCATATTTCTGGCCTGAATAAATATATAGTTAAAAGTATAGTAAAACCCTTCTAACGAAATACAGTCATAGAAAGCAGAAATAAATAAATAATGGCGTGCAACGAGCCACATCCAAAATGCACACAGAGCAAAATTTGTTGATGTTAATTCACTGTGAAGCTTTCCTTGCATTTAACTCTTCTGAGGATATTCCATGTAGGCTTTCTACAATGGTAAGAAACTATTCTGGATGCATATTTCAAGACTTTTTGATTTTTGAAGTGAAATTGTGGTATTTTGCCTTCATTTGGTTTCCTCTTGCTAAATAATCACAGAGTCCAAATATAATAAACATTTTCTCAAAATATCCTACCAGAAAAGCATTTTTAAAATTGCTAGCTTAATGACACAAAACAAAAAAGCTCTTTTCTTGGTTTTATGGACTTATTTTAGCTACAAATGAAAATAAAGGCTGGCAGAACTATACAATCCTCCTAAATAGTCTTGTTTAGAAATTCTCCCTTACTAGCCTCTTACACCCTCATCTCTAGTGTTCTGACTTTTAGCCGTAGGAAAAATGGTGGGTAGGGGTATTTAATGTCAGAATTGGTACAAGGATAGAAGAGGGTAGGTAATGTTGTAGATGGGATACCTGGAACAGCATGAGTCAGTCTTTTATGCCTGGGGTTTAAATAGGTAGATTCAAGCTCCATGGATAATATTGCTCTATGATACCTGGATTTAGGCCCTTTACAGTTCTTAAAACTATGCATAGACAGGTCATAAAGTAATGGAAATGACTCAGCCATGCAGGAGAGTTTGTTTACTTTTGCATGCTGCAGAGATCTTGCAGCAATACTTTTTAAAGTGGGAGAGTGCTGTGATGATGACAGGTTGGGGATGCAGATTAAAGTATGGTTTCACATTGGTCAGCAGAGCTGCCCAGCTTCTATTTATGGTTGTGCACAGACTCTTCCACTGCACAGGCACAACTCTGTATAATTTGATGGCAGCCCACTTTGAGGAACTTGACTGGACTAAATAAGAACTCATTTGGGTAGGAAGGAGGCATTTTTTCAGGCAAACTAATTGTCTCAGAATGGTTCAGTGGGGACCTGCTAGTAGCTGGGGACAGTGACTGACCCTATCAGCACTGCAGCAGAGAAAATGGATGGAAAGCTGCAGCCTGACCACTCTCGGCACCCTGTGTGGATCATGTACAGAGGTTTCAAGCTATTTGCGTTTCATTTGTTTAATGTTTGATGCTACTTTAGATTTGATGTACAGATGAAGTGTGTTTCACCAATGGATAATTACTTTTAGTTGTTTTAAGGCTATTTAAATTTTAAAAACACGGTTTAATGGATTCGCTGCAGTAAAACACTACTAGCAGAGCACATAGATAGATGTTTGCTAAAATGTATTTGCAAAACTTTTCAACATATCTAAAGTACTGCTATCTAAGTGAAATATTACTTAAATGGATTATGTGTAGCCTTTGCGTATTTACGATGTGTAAACATACTTGATGGAAGGGAATGAAGAAGAGGGAGTTGGAGTTTTCTCAGTGGTGCCCACTGACAAGAAAAGAGGCAGTGATTTCTGTAGATTTCCATAGATTTCTGTATGTTCAGATTCCTCAGGTGGTCTCAAACCTAATCTTATTTTAGAATGGGAGGGACTGTGGTTTCCCAGTCCCTGCCCTGCAGTCCATTCACTCAAGGGATGTGAGGAGAGAGATTGCCAGTGAAGACTTGAAACAAAGCAGGCAACTACCTCAGCCTTCTCCTTGTCCATTTTTACCAGTTTGTCAGTCTTGCTCATCAGGTGGGGTGCACTTTCCTTGACCTTCCTTTTGTGGCTAACATAACTGTAAAAGCCCTCATAATCATTATTATTATTATTATTATATTTTGCGTCCCTTGCCAAGTTCATATTGTAATTCGGTTGTAATTTCTCAGTGCATAACATATTGAGCAGCTAGAAATCAACCTAGAATCAACCTAGAAATATTGATGATGAAAACATATCTTTAGATAAATTAGTAAAATCAACACTTTGAGGAAGATAGATGGTGCCAGACCAATGCAGGGGATAGGAAATATTGTTTTTACTCAGATTTATTAAGCCTTTTAGAAATTATATCTAAGTCACTGCTGCTATAGGTTTGTGCAGCAGCCAGACAAACAAAGTTGCTAGCGTTCTTACATACTTCTCTAATGCTACAGCTGAGATGTCTTATTTCCCTCCAAATTTTTTTGCTGCATACTTTCTGCAGCTTTCCTCTTGTGTAACTGCATTTTATTTTTAAAGGATATGTCACAAAGAAAGTATTTAAGGACATGTTCAGAAGTTCACTTTTTTGGTTGTGTAGTTTTGCAACACAGCTGCAACAGAAGGACATGTGTAACACGCAGAAAAAGATGAAGGCTAACAAGTAGAGTATCCAATTTTGAAGAAAAAAACTACTTAACACAGAGCTGCAAAGCCAGATGTGACCTAGGGGCTGACCTGCTGGAGAGCAGCTCTGTGAAAAAACTGTGACAATGTGCCCTTGTGGCTAAGAAGGTCAATGGCATCCTGGGGAGCCTCAAGAAGAGTGTGACCAGCAGGTGAAGGGAGGTTATCCTGCCCCTCTGTTCTGCCCTGGTGAGGCCCCATCTGGAGTACTGTGTCCAATTTTGGGTCTCCCAGTTCAGGAAGGAGAGGGAACTGCTGGAAAGGGTACAGCAAAGGGCTAGAAAGATGATTAGGGGCCTGGAGCATCTCTCCTATGAGGACAGGCTGAAGGACTTGGGTCTTTTCCCAGACACGTGGCAAAAAATGGGTTACATACAGAAAGGCAGGAGGCCTGTCCAGTCCGAGAAAATCTTTTATTAAAGGCCTAATCAAGTAACCTTCTAAAAGCCAATAAGAGTTGTCAATGCTGCCTTTTCTGAAAAACAGGAATTAGATGCCTCACCAGAGGTTCCAATATTTAAAGTTGGACAATGAAGTTTAAAGAACTGGGTTGATTTTTATGACCTGTAGAAGGAATCTAAAATATTCTCTGTTGATGCTGCAAGAGGCAAGCAGAGTCTCATCAGAGGCTATTTCTCTAAGTTCAAATAGCATTAAATCCAAATATGTTCAATAGCATATAAGGCTCTTATATAAAAAATTTTAAAAAGCTTGGTCATTTTACATTTAGGAGAGAAAATGGCCTCTTCTTCACTGAGAGGGGTGTATGGGTCCAGCCGAGCTGCTCTCACATAATGAGATAGAAGGATTTAGAGATTTCTGTACCCTGCACATGTGTAGCCTCACTCCACCTGCATTCTGGCACAGTAAAATGCAGGATAATTTTTAGAATAAGACCAGCATTATTATTTTTTTTTTGCTTCAAATCTGCTAATGCCTTCCTCTTACATAGAAAAAGCTACTGCATCCAAAGGGTATTTGGAGTTCTTTCTTCTTTATGGAGCCTGCTTGCAAAAAGCTTAGCTTTCTCAAATTTGCCAGACTAAAATATTTGGTCCTTTCATAAAATATTGATTATTGAAAAAAGTATGTACAATTGCAATGAACTACACAAAGTAAGAATACATAAGCCTTTTCAAAGATGCAGGAAGGACATTTTCTTTCCATTTTCCATTAACTACTAGCTTGGCAACTCTGTTATCAATAGATCACTTCTTTTCTGTGGTAGGTAGGAAATACAATTATTTTTAAATTGTTTTCCATTGGTGCATTGCTATGGATAGTTTAGTTTTGACATTTTTGAGTTGAAATATAGATATCTCCCCAAACTATATCCCAAGAAGCTGATGATTTCTTGAAATTAATAACTTCAGTCAACTCATTCAATGTGTCATTAATCCTTCTACAAATGCATTCTTAATTGCTGTTAATCCAAAACATTTTAAAAAACTCCAAAATATTTTCAGACTCTTCTCCTTTCCCTGCATTACTGTTACTGTGTGATGGTGTTGAACAAAATACAACATGAACTGAGAATTAACACCACAGTCAGTTTGATAGATGCCATTTTTATTTGTAGACCTTATCACAGTTTTTTAAATTAAATTGCCTGTTTTGCTACGTACTTCATTGTGCTAGAATTTGACACCATCTTTCAAAAATGTTTTTTTTTCAGAGAAATAGAATCAAACCAGCATGTTTAAGACTTCTTTTTGCTGTATCTGGAAATGCTTAGGTTTAAATAATTTTAAAATTATTTAAAAGACGTCAAAATCAGAAAAAGTATTACACAGTAGATAAGGCATTTTGATCTTGTAGTATAAAAGTATGCAAGTTATTGCTATATTTGCAGGACTGATGTATACATTCTTCCCCATTAACTGTTGTAGAACTGAACAACTCGACCAAATCTTTTTTCCCTACGGAATATCTGAAGTTAAAAGAAAATTTTCAAAAATCAAATTCTGCAAAATGGCCTCTACCAAGCTGCAAGAAAGCCTTCAGAGTTTTTGAAGGTAAGTGTTTTAATTTTTCCCTAATCTTCACTCAGTCTTGAGTATAATACTTGAAAATAAGTCTCTAGCTATACATGGTGTAGGAAATCAGAGATGGATGATTATTAAAGTAGAGCTGAGTGACTCATACACAGTGAATCTAAAGATAAACTGCAAATTGCAAAAAGGTAATTTGTAGGTTTACCTGTTTATTTATTCTTAAATCTTTAAAATCTTTTAATCTTTTTGTTCATATTATCAGGCTAATTGTATATAGTTTCCTGTTTGGAAAAAAATTGTGTCTACATAGTGGAATAAACAAAAATTAGTCTGAGCAAAAAGTTCTGACTGTGTTCAATAAAGGCCTCTCAAAAAAAAATCCTAATCATTCTTTTATGAATGTACTCATATTGATTGGATCATGTTATCATGTATTTAATATTGTAAGTGTAGCCTTTGCGTGCCCTTAAATTGGAGTTGAATTTCATAAACACTGTACAGTCACAGAAAGTTCACGAACTAAGGGTAAGTCTCCAAAGTCAGTTTGATACCACAGTTGATAAAGATTGTTTCAGCTGAAATGCAATACTTAATTTGACAGTGACTTTGGTGTAGTCAAGTGTAGGAATTGAAAAATATGCTTAGACAATACTCTGTGTCTATGACATAGAAATACATGGAAGAGACCAGAGATACAGAATAGAGTAGCCAAGATATTGGTAGTAACATTGTAAAAAGGTGCTGGCTGTCTTCATGTAAAGATTGTAGATATGCCGGAAGATAAGTACATAGCTGGGTGTTCAGAATGAGAGATTAGAAAGCCTACTTAGAGATAGAGTAATTCTTTTTTGTCTGGTTTTTTTTTTTTAAGTGCTTAATCTAGAAAACATTGCACCAGTGTTGCATACATTGAAATCTGTTCTAGTTCTTTACTGATGTCATCTGTTTAGAGACTTAATAAAAAGTTATTAACTTCTGCATCATTCAAGGATTGCAAGATACAGTGCTTTTAATGCCTGCTAATAGTAGCAGAAATTCCCACCACCTCAGCAGGTCACATCTGCCATGTCCTTTTATGTAATCATTTAGAGAATAGGGTGAGCAATTTCCTGTGAATTTTTAAAAAACAAATGTTGTGAAAGCTTTTAGTAATTCCTGTTGGTACATTTTTGTATCTCTCTGCCTTTAAAATCAGGGTACAACACTAAAATCTACTTTCTTGGTTCAAGATTCTGCTTACCTTGATTTCAGTTAGATAGGCAATGAAGGTAAGATGGTAAGAGCTGTGAAAATTTACATCTATGAAATTACCTCAACTAGGTTTTAAGTTCATACTTTTATGTTTAAAAATAAGAAAAAACTGATAACTGCTCTTCAAGTTTCTGGTGCTGTGATCTACTGAGAAGAGAAGTAAGATGGGTATTACTGAAAATAGAAGCTGTAGCACTGATTTTCACTATAAAGAATAATGCTGGAGTATAAGAAGTCTCTGAGAATAATCCTTATATTGAGCTATTTTTGCCAAATCCTGTTGTTCCATCCTTCCCTATTGCATTTTTTCTTTAAGTTAATTTCCTTACTTCCTCATGTCTCTGTTTCAAGTTGTTTGTTCCTTTTTCATACCACTCAAGGCTGCAGTTGCGTGGCCATGTAATCTTCTTCACTAGAAGTCTTTCCTTTTTTAGCCAGGATCCATCAGATCTTTCAGTATAGTTTATGGAACAACAAAAAGCTAATTTGCACACATGCATTTCCCACAAGACACGTTTACAGTCTACAGTCTTCACTGTGAAGAATTCACAGTGAATGTTCTGCCTCTGGGAGTCACATGTTACTGGGAAGTGTTGCCTTTGAGCATCTGCTACACCTATAGTACTTCAAGACAGAAAGCATATAACCCAAGCCCTGCTGGCTGAGTGTGTCTTAGGTCAGCTGCACTGATGACAGCTTCGTCATTTTGCTGATTTGTCAGCACTTGGAGCGTAATCCTTGCACCCATTTTCCTTGCCCACAAGTCCTTTCAGCTCCAGCAGGTCACTGGTAAGAAACAGAAGACTGATTTCTTGATTCCAAGGTCCCACTTGGGTCCCACAGAGCAGCTGAGTTCCAGCTAGCCTTCAGACCTTCACTTCTGCACCTCACCATGCAGAAGTGGATTTTAAAGAAAAATAAAATTAATTGGAAGGGAAACTTTAACGTCAGTGCCTCAGAGATGTCTTAATCTCCAGCCTTGTTAGCTCTTCCACTTTCTGTCCCTGCTGTTTTGCCAACAGTGTTATTACAGAGGTTGTGTATCAGTAGCCTTGTTTATCTTTTAAGCTGTTGTGCAGAGGCTACTCTTTAGAGATCTCTTCAGAGGCACAGTCCCATTGGAAAAGATGTGTAGCCTTTTCCCAGTCCTGAGGACTCCATCCAGAGATGGCCTGTGTAGGAGACAGTGATGTACCTCTCAGAAATCATGGCTGCTAAGTCATTTCTGTTGGTTCATCAGTGAATTGAAGGCAATCAAATTCTAGCTAATCTGTATGTGTCGTCAGGATTGCTTGTTTCCATTTAGCTGTGATAAGACTGTTGTACCAAGAATATTGATAGCTATAATTATGCAACACCAAAGATTATGATAGAACAACCATGTCAAAAAAGCATACCATAGCCTTTCCCCCTGGATTTCTTGACATGTGCCTGAATGGATGTTAGTTTGGTATGTTTAGTTCTGCTTAGGGAATCAAGTTTTCATACTGGCGGCTAAAACAAACTAGGAATATTGTAGACCTCTTACTCAGCCGTGGCCCAAGAGCTGTACTAGAGGGACACAAATGAACTTGTAGGGGAGTTAGAGGTATTGTGCTTTTCACCCTGCAGCTTACAAAAAGTCTTTGGAGAAGGTTCTTTTCTGAAAAAAAACCCCATGCCTGAAAAAAGCATAGCTGTGTCAAGGATAGGAGGGAAAGCCATCTCATCCATTAATAGCTGGTTAAAAGATACCAAACAAAGGATGGAAATAAATGATTCATTTTTCTCACTGGAGGGACATTAGCAGTCTGGTCCTAGATGGTTATGCAGTACAGTTCGTACTATCCAGCACATTTGTTACTAGAAACAGAGGTGATATCACTTGCTTACAGTACTGAAATATTCAGGATAATAAAAATTAAAGCCAAGTGCAAAAAGTGGCAGAAGACTCTGTAATGAATGATCTTCACCAATGTTTACGTTGTTTTCCCTTCAATGCACATGGAGGTAGTAAACTGGAAGGGTACAGACAAGATACATAAGAATGTCAGTTTTAAATCACTTCCTGATGAGAAATATGTAAATAAGCTAGAGTGCCTCAGCCCAAACAAGAGATTACTAAAAAGGGAAGATGATAGAGGTAGTTAAAATTGTGAGAGGCATGGCAGAAGTGAATGGGCTGCTGTTATTCACTGTCTAGTAATAAAAGAACTAAAGGACATTAAATAAAATGATCATTACCCCAGAGCATGGATTCAAATAATGGCAGATTCTTCAAAGAAAAATGGAGTAAAATATATTAACCTCAAAGAGGCAACGTTTGCCTGTGAAGATCCTTGAACTACAAGTCCCTAGGAGCTCAGAGAGAAGAACAGGAAAGTATTGCAATATACTTGCCCCATTCTTATGTTCTTTCCTCACCATTCACCAATTCCTCATTGTTTGACATTGTCAGAGAAAGAATGATAGGGTAGGTCTACTCTTAGTATGCCTGTCCTTATAAGACAACCTACAATTTGATGACAATCATGTCTTCTGTTACAATTTTAATTTAGGTATCATAAAAGAATGTTATGTATTTGTCAAATAAGATTACATAAATATTTATTATTTGCCCTCTAAAGGCAATTCAGAACAATATCTAACCCTAGTTAAACCACCCTAGGTAAATTTGAATTACTACCATTTTGAAGTGGTGGTCTTTCATCATAGAATCCATTTAGAGCATTAAATATGTCTTGGTCTTAATTTTTTATATTTTATGTAAGATTCTGCTGAGTTTAGGTTATGATGGGTCTTTGTGAACATGTGGAAGCAAAGATACCTTCTGTCTTCATCACTGGCAGGGATTAGCAAGTATCTTCCTATGGATTTCAGTGTAAGTGGGGAATGATCTTTGCTAGCTATGCCAAATAAAATGGCAAGAAGATATCAAATCGAAAATGGATTGTAGAGGGATCTGTTTGCTTCATCAGTATCAATAAGTTAATAAAGCTGGACAAACATGTACATTGTTTCTGCTTCCTAACATACCTGTGATTTCTGTTTCATACGTCTGTACTAGTGACACAGACAGATCCCCCACATTGCAAAAACTGGACATGAACATGAGTTCAGTTTGATCCTAGCGTACTTCTGTAGAAAACTGCTAAGATTTCTGGAGGAGTGTGGTATTGGCATAGCATAATTATAAAAAGTGAGGCAAAATTTTGGGGCAAGGCGGAGTTTTCAGCACCCCTAAAAGTGAAAAGCAAACACTGAAATTCAAATTTGATAAAGGGCAAAAGAGGAAACCTGAAAGAAAATCAAGGTGACGTGTGAGAATAATAGGGAAGAAAAGGTGATGCTATTTTTATTAGATCAGAGCTAGATTAAGCATACCTTCTCAAAAGTGCAATAGATGAGCAAACAGCAGGGTAAAGCCAGGAGACTTTTGGTGAATATCTTAGCTGAGTAAATAAAGATGGCATCAGAAAAAGTCAGAGATAACCACCATTACACATTTAATGAAGTATTAAAGGAAGGATTTTTCTACAGATCATAAACATAATTTTTTTTAATAGCTTCTTTCTTGATAATCTTTTAAGTAACCTACCTTTGTGAAAAATAATTTTTAGTTTTCTGTTGAACAAGTATGAAGGCTTTTCAGACAGCTCTTTCTGTAAAATCTTTGTCAGCTTCCTAAAAAATGGTAAAGTACTGTCAGCTTCAGAAAACTTTCTGTTCAGAAAAGCTATGCTACCTTTCTCAAGGTATGGTCTTGTGCTTTGTATTTTGCATTCTCTGGAGGAGAGGTTTTTTACTCAGACGGGAAGTAGGAATTTTTGGGGTTGCCATTAGCTAAAGCTGAATATGAATTTTCTTGAAGGCAATGTCGTGTCTCCAAGATAGATCATTCACCTATGTTTCTCTGGAGGAATTAAGGGAGACATGTTGTCAGACAGCTAGATTTGCAAATAAACTACATGCTTTGTGTAGATATACACAGCCTTGTCTTACAGAGTGATGTGGTGAGGCCCTGGCATGGCTGTCTTGTATTTTCTCTCTGACCTTTGCTGTCAGACTGACCCTGTCTTTATACAAGTAGAGCCGATTCATGAATTTATTTTAAGAAAGTATTTGAATTACTGTTTTCTTGCAGTGTTCCACTAAAATTGGCTTAAAACATTAAAGCCTTAAGCACTGACAGGCTTGTAGACAGCAGTGTATAACAAAAGTCTGTGAAGTTTTATTAAATGATCTTTAGTATTAAGTTAATGTTATTTTTTAACAAAATATAGCAATAGTGCAAGTCAAGAAATAACCATCTAAAGAAAATTGAGCACTGTGCCAAGCAGCCTTCCCACTACAGGCAAGCGTCGGCATGAAATCCTTTTTAATGTTATTTTATACTCATTCCATGATCTTGAAGTATTACATTAAGCCTACCTAAAAGTATCAATGGCTTTTGCCTCTACATATTTTGTACCGTAGCAGTCCAAACAAATGGAGCCTGAAGGGATGTAAGTAGTTAGGGAGGAGTTGTAGGCAAGAATAAAACTACAGAGAGGTGGTGCCTTTACAGCAGTATGATACAAAACGGTGAAGAGTCGTATGATGATAATTTAGCAAGAGTTGCTGACCGCTGAAGTATACTACTTTATCAGCTGGGGAGATGACAAATGTAAAGAAAATATAGACTTGCAACATGATTTCTAGAAGTGTTCAGTGATAAAAAGTAGGAACAACAGAAGAAGGTATTGATGAACAGAATTCGAGACCGCCATGAGCAAGAGATTTAGTGAAGAGAAATGAAAATAGATAAAAAGTTAAAACAAAAATTCATAGAGTCAGGATATTCTGAATACTTTTTAAAATTATGTTTCCACGTAGATTACTGGTGCATGTACTATGGAAAGTTCAATACTTCAGGTTGCTGCTTGAGATTCCCTGGCTTTCATTTTCTGCACTGCCATGGCAAGGAGAGAAGTTGTCCATAAGTTAAATTCACTGTTAAGATACAGTTTATCTACAAGCAAATGTAAACAAATGTGCTATATTATCTATGTAATCAATATACATGTCGAAAACTTATGTTTAAAATTAAAGGAAAACTTTTTTTGGTCTATAATGTATGGACACCGTGTGACATGATCTCATAGACACCACACAACTTCATTTCTTGGTGTCCATCATTAAGACTATATTGATTGCAGTCAGAACAGGTATGGTGAAGGGGAGAGCAGTTAAGAAGCCAGAAGCCAGCATTTATTTATTTAGAGAGCTAATTTGCACCCTGAAAAATAATGACATGTATTTCAATGACTATATTATTTATCATCATCACCCTTAATTGAATTTTTAAATAAAGTGGTTATAAAATAAGAGAATAGATTTTGCTATAAGTCATTTCTAACAGCTGTTCGATGACGTCGTGCCTGTTTGCTACTTAGTGTATTATGGTTTAGGAGAAGAAATTAAAAAGAAACAAATAATTCACTCGGTTATTTTAAAAAATCTGCTTGCAGACTGGCTATCAAAATTCCTCCATGTCTTCTACAGTCAAATTACTTTTACCTTGTGAACTGCGAGATTAATTACTTCTGCTTTAGCATGCATCCTAACACTTAAATTAGCCAATTAGCTTGTATTGTCAGCATTAATAGAATAATTACAAATGTTTGGACAGACTGCGTTTTCTAAGCTTATTCTGCCCTACCATAGTCCTCTTGCTTCTCGAATCATTTACTTCAAGGGAAATAAGTAGCCCAAGGTAGAAAATATGAGTTGTTCTAGTTTTACATTGAATTTGTTAGATGTACTGGGCAGAGTAGTCATTGCATATTTCTCATACAATTGGTAAATAGATTTCATATTTAATAAATTAACAAAACGTAAGTTATGCAAAATAATGTAAAATGTNTTTTAAATAATTCTCACTGTAATCTAATTATCTATATTTGTATTCTAATTATCTGTACCTGTATTCATTTCCTACCCAGACTAAAGCTGTCTGATATCTTTGTCAAGTGTAAATATTTGTAATTTTGATTGAATGAAATGTATACTATTTCACAGAGGAAGAACTGTTCAAATATGAAGTTGCCTCCTCTCTGTACTGAAGGTCTGAGAGGTATTAATTCCAATGATTAACAATAAATGGGCCAAAGAAATACTAAATTCAGCTACAGCTTTTATGTATTGGTGTGTTATATATGACATTAAATCTGAGAGTTTTTTTGGTTATTTACCTCTGTAGAAGAAGTCAGAGAATATCTACCAAAAATGGAATAGATCATCTTTTTTATAATCTTGGAAATAAATAATATGGAAAGTTAGAGCGTTATGAAATCACTATTAGCAAGAACTCTTAACTGCTACCAGAACTTCTATGAATTAATTTGGAGGGTTTTTTTCTGTTTAATTTCTAGGTGATTTGTGGCATTTGTGTATACTCTCTTTCCAGATCCATGTAGGATTTATAAAGTTTTAAGAGAGTAGAGATGATTCTTAGATACAAGTGCCAATAGTTATGCTGACAATGATCAGCAAGAAGTATTAATTACCTAGTGGTTGATTTTGTAGGACTATAGTTTTTATGAGCTTTTTGCTTCAACAAATAAAGTGTACATCAGTTAGTGGCATTTCCACATTTGGGGATTTCTGCATAGTTTTGCCAGTAGCATGATTTTCATATGTCAAATGCATTGTGAGGACTGGTTGGTAGACTCAGTGATGGGTCTGCTTTTCAGAGAGACCAAGACAGGCTGGAGAACTGGGCTGAAACAGTAAAGCAGGCACTTTGGCAGATGAAGTCCCTTCCAGACAGGCACTTAAAAAGAAAACCAGACCAACATAGAAGATAGAAAATATGATGTAAAAGAGCATCTAGCAAACTACTTTGGATTGTTTTGGGAATCCCACAGTAGTCTGTGAAGTCTGTGAACACTCATATGTGATTTGGAAAAATGATACATATACAGCTGATAAAGTTCATTAGTGGCACTCAATTACTCAGTTCACTGGTGACAGTAAATATGAACCTGACAGCTACCAGTTCTCAGCAACCTCAAGGATGCAACAGGATGCACTCTGATCGGTCTGCAGAGGACAACAATTTGGAGGACAGGTTGATAGGCTCACCATCAGGGCTGCCATTCAGAGAGACATAGACAGGCTGGAGAAATATGCTGAAAGGAACCTTGTGAAATTCAGCAAGACCAGATTCAGGGAGTCTGGGAAGGAAGATCCCCTGGCAATGAGACAGGTAGGGCACTGACAGCCTGGGCAGCAGCTCTCTGGAAAGGACCGCGGTGCCCAGGTGGAGAGCAAGCTCAAGCTGTGCATGAGCTGGCAGTGTGCCCTGGTAGCAAAGAAAGCCAACAGCATCCTGGGCTTTATGAACAGGAGCATGATGTACAAATAGCAGTAGATGAGGGAAGTTTTTATCCCCCGCTACTTAGCAGACCTCATCTAAAATACTGCCATTTTTCCCCTCTTTCCCCCGGTACAGGAAATTTGGCAGTAAACTGGAGCAGGTTTTGTAGAGGGACATCAGTATGCTTAGGGGCCTGGAGCACCTGTCCTGTGAGGAGAGGCTGAGGGAACTGGCTTGTTCAGTCTGGAGAAGGATAGGCTTTAGGGAAGTTCTCCAGGAAGTCTTACCATACCTATAAGGAGACTACCAAAAGGACAGACCAGCTGTTTGCAGTGATGCATGGCAGGAGGATGAGCATGGATGAATATGAGAGGTTAAGACTGCAAGTAAGAAAAACACTTTCACTGAAAGGACAGTCAAGTGGTGGAGCAGTTGCCCGCAGCAACTATGCAACCTCCATAACACATAATATTCACTATGATAAGCTGTAAATTAGCTATTGCCATTTAAGAAAAGACATCTGGGTAATACCGCGATTAGTTTTCTGAAAACATTTAATGCTCAGTCATAGTAAAAAGGTAAGAAGGAATTATTAGGATCATAACAAAATGGAAAACATTATGTCATTGTCTGGATTTGTGGTGATCCCACATCTCAAATTTTGCATATAATTTTAGATTACCTCATCTCAAAGAAGGATGAGAGAGGGTGAAGCATATTGCAGAAAGGATGAGCTCAAGTATGGAACATTTTCTGTACAAAGGAAATTTACAACTTTTTTGTTGGGAAAGGATATTAGAGAAGACAAATACAAGAGGTCTGCAAAATTATGAATGGCATGAAGATGTTTTAGGAAAGATTGGTCACTGTCTCTCAGAGGCATTCTTGCATTAGCAATTGTATGAGCCATAATAGATAGGGCAAAACAATTGGCTCTGAGGGCCAGATGTCCACATTTGCATTTTAGGGAACAGGGGCAACTTACTTCCAATCCCAGGGGCTGAATGCCCATTAGTGGTTAAAGCGTATTACAGGAACACATCAGAGCTCTTGGAGGTCATCTTCTGGTTTAGTTTCACCTGAAAGGAAATCAATTTATTTGCTCTAAGACTACTGCACCAAGGGACACAAAGCACAGTAGGTGCAGGCAATACAAGATGTGGTTCAAAAGTACACACAGACACATGTAAGGAGAGAAAATCCTCTCAATGCCATTTTAACACACTGTTCTGAGCACAGCTTCCAAAGCAGGGGGGTCCTAAGCTGCTGGTTGTTCAAGAGTGCGTGTGTGAATGTGTCAGTCTGTACTTGCCCTTTTTCTTAGTCTTTCAGTAGCTCTATCCATGTGTTGCAGCTCATAATCAGAAAGAAGAGACTGCGTCAGAATGACCTTGGTACATCTGATTACCTAAGAACACTTATTCTTGGGTAATTTACTTTTATATGAGCACTTGTAATGTAAATGGCTATTATACTTTGCATATTACTCATTTTTGGCACATTTTTAGAATAAAATTTTACATCTCATGTCTTATACTCTTTAGTCATAGGAAAATGAGGTCAGACAATTTATAAAATTGGGAGGATATTTTAAATCGTTTGTAGTCTTATTTTGAGTATAGCTGGTACCTCAACAGGAGCTTGCAAAACTTTGGCAGGGATACATGCAACAGATGTGCCTGTTGATGCTGTGGTGAAAGTCCTTTTTGATTTGCACACTGTGGTGGGTATAAAAGTGTGAGTTGCACGCAACGTTGTTTTTATTATCTAGTAGCAGGTTTCCACTAACAGTCTGCCAGACTCCACTGGCGCTGTGCATGCATATTCATATGATTTGAGTGGAAGTTCTTGTTCAAAGTATAGCAACACAGGCATGCACAAAAAAAGCTAAGCTAAATGTATGTTTTAATAAATGCATGTATGTGTAGAAGTTATTTAGGAGTAGTATTCATCAAATAAAATAGGATTTCTTTTTCAAAAAGGAGCAAATATACTAAAAATTGTTTGAAGCTCCCTCAGCTCTTCTGTTTCATAATTCAAACCCCTACTCCATGTTGCTGTACAGTTTCTGAGGAAGTCTACAGCTCTCAGTTTTTATCTGCAGATGGCTAGAATCGGATGCAGAGACATTACTTATTTCCACTCTAGCTGGAAAGATAGACATCTGAAGGTATTTTTCATGTCAGAATTTATTAAAAACAATAGTCACAGTACAGATCATAGAGTCTGCAGTAATCTTTGTGCATGATCATGTGGGGCTTCTAAACCAGGTACTTGGTTTTGATACTGAACACAAGTTTATTTGGTAATATATTTCAGGGAAAAGAAATAGTTCTCATTCTTTGTAAGCCTCTGTTAAATCCTAGAATTCAGTTACATAAGAGTTGTGCTATTGACGTTTACAGCTGAAGCATAATAAATTTACAGGTGGTTAAAAAAAGACCATCTCAGCAATGGAATTGAAATCTATTCCACGTAACTGGCCGTCAACTTTCAATAGCTTTACTTGCACTTAGTAAACCACAGGGATTACACATGTTGTATAATGAGTAGCTCCTAATTTATACATACCTCTAAAACACCACCAACAATTTTTCTGTGGGTTTCTATAGGAATAGAAATTAGAGAATAGCCAGTTCCCTATACTGAAACTGCTGTTCCTGAACGTGGAATTATTACATTATGAAGTCTTTATATGCGATATACCGAGTGCGGGATTGCTTAAAGTGAGTTGCGTAGGCATACAAATCAAGGATAGTATTTGTCCAAATCTCTAGAAGGCAAGAACTACCGAGTTAAAACCATTGTAGCTACATATTTATAAAATTTCCTGGTTATCCCTGTTGATCCAAGGCCAGCTTCTAGCATTTAGTGTTATATTTACTTTAAGTGTAGAAAATTAATTAAAAGAAAGCACAGCTAGTAGTCTTCACTAAGACCCTCCAGAGAGGACAATGCACACTAAAATTCATGTCTAAAAAGGCAAAGTGAATGATACAGCATTAGCAATAAAATTTTATGCCATTTGAAAATTGTATTTTAAAAGTTGAGCATCCCAACATAAATGCAGGTTTCTATGTGACAATAATGTTTTAAATGTACTAGAAAAGAAATTAAGAAAAAAACAGGTTTGAAATTGAGGTAAGTTTTTAAATGAGCATTTTTCAAGTAAATTACATCTTGGCAGAAAGATATTTAAAGAAGACTTATTTTTTCGGAATTTTGTTACTGAATTACTAATGTTATTTTTCAATAATCAAAAATACTGCTTTAAATTAAAATAATGTTAAATTAACATAACCTAAAGTATAACATAAAGAACAAGGAAGTCGATATCATACTTCAAAAATATCTTCAGCATCTTTAAGCAAATGTTTAGCGGTATTATAATCTAAAACTCTTTAAAAGTAAATCCCTGGAATTTTATTTTTTTCTAGAGTCAGTATAGCATATCTATCTGTAGGGCAAATCTTAGCCTACTTGGAGTCACTCTAAACCATGATAAAATGCCATCAGTCTCTTAACTAGCAAGTAAATTTCATGTATAGTTTCCAAAATAAGATAAATGATATTAGAGAGATTCTGATGTATACAGAAACTGTATCTAGAAACTTAGTATATGTACATGACAAATTAATCTAAATTGTCATTAAAAATAAAAAATACAAGAAAAGTAATGATATCATGATGAAAGGCAGAATTTATTTTTATGAAAGGCAGTGGTTTAGTCAAGTTTCTAAATAAAGTCATTAAACAAATACAGGAGGACCAGTTTACTTATGTCATTTGGAGTGAAAAGGTCTCTGATGAACTATGTTCAGAAAGCATACCAAAGAGAGAAGATACTTTTCCTTGGAAGGCATGGAAACTATTGTGCTATAAAGGTTCTGGGCAGATATTAATTCAGTGGAAAAATATAAAGAAGCAGTCAATACTGATCACTGAAAAGGAAAATTGAAAGTCCAGCAAAGTTGTGTATTAGAAGACTTTTTAAAAAATTTATTTCTCAGTTATCTTGAATAAGGTCTGAGAATATTAAAATGAAAATTACTGGCACGTGAACACCAGCTGTACACAATTATTTATATTAGTCAAAAACAGAAGACTGAGGAACTTTAAGGAGACTTAATTAAGCTGGACTAGAAGACAGCACAGTAGTAAACTAAAACTAAGGAAGGCACACTGGGACACACTGGTGTGCAGTGGTGCCTGCTGAAGGAGATTATTCTT
The DNA here is from genome assembly GCA_013400055.1 of Nycticryphes semicollaris. NCBI lineage: Eukaryota > Metazoa > Chordata > Aves > Charadriiformes > Rostratulidae > Nycticryphes > Nycticryphes semicollaris. The sequence goes on along the minus strand of VXBJ01004659.1, from coordinate 75,593 downwards.
ACCCACCTTGAGACCCCAGAAACCATGATATTAGTGCAGAGGAGAAGAGTCTGGGCAGGTCAGCAAAGACCCGTTTTCCAAAATCAAAGAATGCATCATAAAAATTGAGAGTTGTCTGAATATGGAACTTAAATCAAGACCATTAAAACTGTATTCCCTCCTTGTCCTTCATCAGAATGGGACAGATCTTCTGCCTTTGCAGCACAGCTCCAAGACTTTTCTGTGCACAACCTTCTGTCTCATACAGCTGCACAGACACTTCCCCAACCTCGTATCTTGACACATGCAAGAACTATGGTCATATACTACTACTCTTACTACATAGAGAAATCAGGGAAGGAATGAAGAGGAAGGCACTTTTGGCAGGACCCCACACTCAGACCATTCATGGAGCCACAGGATTTTTACTTTCACTTGAAAGGCTGTGTTTGCATCTGCCTATATATTTTTAAGGTATTATCTGCATACAAGCAGTAATTTAAAAATTTTATCGTGGTATGCATCATGTAGAGACATAATATTAAAGCAAGCAGGTTTTACTTAGCAGAGTGTTTTGAAAAAAATTCTTATACTACAAATAGGAATTCAAACGTATTTCCACTGTTGAAGTACATGTGTGTACACCTGGATGTGTCTTCTTTACTGAGGAATTCACATGAGTAGATTTAGGGAATACAGAGATTAAATTACTCAGGAGATTAATTACAGTATATGCAGCCTTTCACTTCTAGATCAATGAATCAAATTCTATGGAAGAAAGCAACAAGAGATGCTCATAGGTCTGGGTAACCTAAGCAGATAGCATTACTTTACTATAGGAGAAAGTGCCGAGTCCAAACAAATAAACATCCAATTCTCCAGGCATGGAAGACAGAGCTACTTTTTAAATCTTTCAGAATCAAGTCCACAGAGAGCTTCTTGTCCAACGAAGCGAGGAAACCTAGGAGTGAGGTGTGAGATTTCCTGCTTCCATTTGTCCTGTAAATAACCAGGGTAAAGAGGGTTAGCCTTTTTTTTTTTCACTCTGTCTGGTTGCTTTCGTAAAGATTTCTATCTCCTACTCTGTTTTTCAGCAGGTTTTCAAAGACGCTCAGATACTGTAACAAGGAGGCATTTCCCACATGCTGCTCACAGGATGGACTACATGGACTTTGAGGATGATAGCCGTGGATGGCGCTTTGATATGGACATGGTGATAATCTACATTTATTCAGTCAACTGGGTAATAGGATTTATTGTGTTCTGTTTTCTTTGTTACTTCTTTTTCCCTTTTTAATCTGTAGCAATCACGGCTAAGGAAAGCAGTAGTCCACAAGAATGTGAATAGGAAAAACTTGAAGAAGGCAAAATGTCCATTTGGTATTGCTTTTTTATCATTCAGAATTGCCATAGACAATGAATTGTGATCAAGCTATGAGGCTATTTGATACTTCTGCTATGTGCGATGAAGAATTCAAGTTCTGTTCCAAATACGTGAAACCAGATCACATTTCACTTAGTGGGGGTTTTGCCTTGATTTTGGTGGGAACAGGATTTACCCCCAGTGTATAAAATAACTACTGTGTAGAAATAGAATAGTACTTGTTCTTAGGGGATTTCTGTGTACAACAAAAGTTGTACTACAACTACATCGCTCACTCATTGGTGCTTCAGTTCCTCATACATAAAAGCAATAAAGATGCTTCCCATTTGTAGTCAGATCTTTTGGGAACAGCTTATAAGCACTGCGGTGCTGCATCATGCATTATATAGATATTCATTACAGATATTTGAATGTTAGAATCCAAATCCTGGAAAATTTTGACAATTGGCAGACCTGTCAGCATTCTGCTGTGGAGATGTGCTGTACTCAGTGCCTGAAATTTTGAGCCTATTAACCAAAAAGAGATATGATACTGCACGCTGTGCTGACAGTTCATCTTTTCAGCAAATGGCAATTGTAAGGAATCAACAACCCTAATTTCTGCACATTAAAGGGATCATTTTTCTGCAGATTCCCAGAGTAGCACTGTATCTTTTTTTACCCATCCAGATGAGCATGTTTGCATCCAGCAAGATAGCTAATGAAGGACAAGCAGCAGCCTTGCTGGCTATGATGCTGTGAGACACTAACCACAGTAAATATTGGAGAAAGGAGCATTCTCCACTGTAAGAAATCAGTATCACTATTAAATTGCTGTAACAATTTTAAGATGTTCTCAAGTATGGGCTCACCAGGACTATGTGTCTCCAGGGATACCACATAAGAAGCCCCAGTATTTATTTGCATCTTTCATGTGAAACAATTCTGAAGCACTTTATAGTTACTCTATATATAGATTGCTGAGCTACAGATCCAAACTGCAGCCAGTTCAGCAATCGTTCCGTACTGCTGCTGTACACAGTATTTTCAAATGAAAGTGAAAGAGCATCTATTAAGCTATGAACAGGATGTTAGAAACTACTGTGGGAATTGGATGCTGAAGGATGGTACAAGGTAGTTCAGGGTCTTACTTTTCAGGAAGGTACAAGGAAGTTCTTACTTCTAAGGGCATCACCCTGCAAAGACACTGTGGTTTCTTCTAGAAGAGCATGTGAGTGGATGTACGTAGTCCCTCTGGTAAAAGGATTTGTGTGGGAGACCTGTGGTTTTTCAGTAGGTGGTGTACTCCCCTGTTCTAACAGAGAACAAGGAGAAATGTGTTGTGGAGGGTGCCATCTGCCAAATGTGATATAATAGAATGAATTCAGGGGTTTTATTAAGCATGTGCTTCTGCTTCTTTACTGGAGCAGGGCCAGCATGGCCACTCTCTTATAGGCTATAAAGTCATCAAGACCAGAAACTTTCACTTAATCTGAAAACAGCAGTAAATCAGCCACTAATATTTAGCTTTCTTGCAGGCTGCATAAAATAATCACTTTGTGAATATATGTGTAAATAAAAAAAATTACAAGTCTAACTACACTGCTTGGACTTAATAACTTTTGTCATGTTTTTTAATATATGCAAATTTAAGGGGATATAATAATTGAAATTCACAATCTACCATGTAGTCATGGTTGTGACAAAAATACATTTTCTGTAATTAGAGTATATCTATCTAGTTACTTTGTCTCTACCAAAAGGTGATTTGCTATATTACTAGTCGCATTGTAGGCGTAATATTTTAAAAGCTTTAAAGCTGTAGTAAAGCACTTGGTGAGTTTACCTCTTTCTGTTGATACAAAGAAGGCTTTTAAAAGCTAGGTCATAGGCATGTGCTTTGCTACATGCAGATGTGTAGATCTGTATGCTCAAATATGATCAATATTTTAAAACATTTTTCTTATCTATGCCAGAATTGTAACTGCAATTTTTGCTTGTCTCTCTAATCTTATAAATTTACTGCTCCTATCTCAGCAAAGAGAAGGACTGATTCACCTGTTAAGCCAAAATCGCTTCTTTCAGAAAGTACTAAAATAAAAAGAATGTCATGAAAAATGACTTTAGATTAGCTGACATAGTCTGAAATTCCAGTAGTAATGTCATTTAAAATTATTTAACTAGGATATCTGCTAAAGCAATATCCTTAATTAAATATTAAAAAATGTATTGAGACATAAGAAACATAATATAGGTACTAAGTAATTATATAAGAAAGAGTTAATTACATTATTTTTAATATCATGTTACCATGGTTTTGTTCTGAAAAAGACAACAAAAGAGAGTGAAAAACCCAATGTAATATTGGCCTCTTTTGTACATTTACAGCAAGAAATGGTGACTGAGGGTGGCTGCATTTTCCTAAATTTAGTAGGAGTGACAATCTTGTATGATATTTCTAACTGTAACTCAACCTTTCTTCGAGGCCTAAACAATGAAGTTTCTTGTTTTATTTTATATTGATTGTTATTAATTCAAGGGGATAATTAGTTTTTAAAGATTACAAATGTACATAATAGAGACTGATGCAACTCTGAGAGACATCCTGCACAGGAAAATACCTAAACAGCATAAAGGGGAGGCACTTTTTGTCCTTTATTGCTTTTTTGAGATACATACTTTTGTAAAAATACAATGTCGATTCAAAGGTGCAAATTTGTTTTCCCTTGAAGTCTACCTGTAAAATGCTATTGCTATCTGTGAGAGCAAGAGCAAGTCCTTTGTAAGTAATTTTCTGGTTAAATCGATCCTGTTCTGCAAGCTTGTCTTTCTTATCTGCAATCGAATTAATTTTTTGCAATAAAGTATGAGCTGTTTGTCATATTTTGGAGTCATTTCACTAGATTTTGCTTGGTGGAATTAAATACTAATATTTTCTTCTATCAATGTCATGTTTGTTATCCAATCTATTCTGTTTCTGCTTGGGGGCAGCTAGAGATTGTTGTATTTTTTACTACTGTGATTAACTCTTTTCATACTAGCAGCCTTCTGTTTGTTTCAGTACTTTGCAGGAAATGGCAAGAAATCATCTTGGGGTAAGGTGTGGATCTTAACACATTATGATAATGAAGACTACTCGGTGCTTGTGCTGTTAATCTAGAGCAATTAACTGTTGAAGGCAGCATAAATGCAGGACAAGAGTAAGTTTGGCTTTGACAGGCAAAGGGACATCATGTGCACTCCAAAGTGTATGAGTATCTTGCCAAGCAGTGGGTATGTTTGTAGCTCTCCTACCTACCAAAGGTCCAGTCATCTTGCTTCCCTCACACAGTTAAAAGAAAACAATTCCCAAGCAACAGCTGCACAGGCAGTAGCTGCTGTGAAGCACAACAGATTCTTTCAGAGCTGTGTGCCAGCCCACAGAAGCTGAAATCTAAGTTAAGCCTGTAGCAGTACACTACATACACACCTGCAATATTTACCATATGTCAACAATGGCATTACCACCATTACTGATACTGAGGTGGAAAGAGGATGATGAAAAACGAGAGTTAGGGTTTATTTTGCAATTTTTAGAGAAAAGTAGTGCTGATAACATGAACTTCTGGGAGGAAGACTAGCTGTTACAGCTATCACGTGACAAGTAACTGCCTGAATAGTGTGTTGTGTTGCTTTTGTGGATGTGTTTTCAGCTTCTTTTGGCCTTGGTAATTCTGACCACTTCATAACTGTGGATTGCACAGTCCCCTCTGGGGAATCCAGGTCTGTACAAGGGAAGTCACAGGCAGACAGAAAAGACGAAGGTAAGACATAAAGAGCATTCTGCTGGTGTTCAGTCCCGCGCCCAGGCAGACACAGAGATAAGACAGGGAGCAGATGATCTCCAAAGGTCCCTTCCAACCCCTACCATCTGTGATTATGTGAAAGGAGGCGAGATATGTGTGCATTGCCCTGGGCTAGATGTGGAGCAAGACAATAAGCTCTCCTTAGAGATACACTTTATTTAGCAGAAAGCGCTAAGACAGACAGTAATAGGAGACAGTGAAATGGATTTAAAACTGGCTGAACAGCCAAGTTCAGAGGGTTCTGACCAGTGGTACAAAATTTACCTGGAGGGAACTAACTAGTGGCACACCAGGGGTGAAAACTTGGTCCTGATCTGTTCATCATCTTCAGTAATGATCTGAATGATGTGGCAGAGCACAGCCTCAGCAGCCTGCAGAGGGCAAAGATGGGAGGAGTGGTTGATATACCAAAGTGTTGTGCTGCCATCCCATAGGACCTCAACAACCTGGAGAAATGGACTGAAAAGAACTTCGTGCAGTCAAGGAGAAGTGTAAAGTCTTGCAGTGGGAACAGCCCCATGCTTTACTATGTGCTGCAAAGCTGCAGAAAAGAACCTGTGGGTCCTGGTAGACACCAAGTTGAATATGAGCCAGCAGTGTACCCTTTCACCAGGAAGGGTATTGCTATTCTGGGCTGCATAAGGCAGAGTGTGGCCAGCAGGTCAAGGGAGGTGATCATTCCCGTCTACTTAGCACTGAGAGTGCTATGTCTGGTTCTGGACAACAGAGATGCAGAGCAACTAGGGAAAGTCCAACAAATGGCCACTAAGATGATTAAGGGACTGGAGCATCTCTCACATGAGTGATTCTTTTGCTCCCTTTGGATAACAGTTCAAACTTCAATGGGGTATCTTTCCTCCTATTTATTGAAATCTGTGGTTGTTGCAGTCCTGTAATGGTAAAGTTTAGAAGAGTACCGAGGACATAATCACAAGTTGTATTATTCCAGTATAACTCATCTTACTGTCAGAAATAGATACTCAGAATTTAATATTTAATCTTTTTATTATGATTTCAATTTTGAAGTCTAAAGTCTGCTTTTTTACAAGTAAAGGTTTGAATTCAAATTTCACAAAGTGCCTCCTAATTTTGGCTTACTGGGTTTGGTATTCCCAACATGAGGCCTTCCTTCGAAGAGGACCTGATACAGAACTGAAAATCATCTTTATCTAAAATAGGTTCTTTAGGACTTCTCATGCTGGGAGCCAAAGCCCAATAAACTTTAAATATACCTGTTTATGATGGACTTCAGCACTAATCCAGATCCCAGTAGAATAAATGGGAGACGTCACTGTAAAGATCTAGTTTCTCATATATATCTACAACTGGATTTTTGTCTTAAAACATTATGTTATCCATTACTGCAACAGATATTCTAATGGAATTTCTGAAATGAGTTTTCAGAAGTTCTTGTGGCACAAGCAAGTTCGATTTTTATATTTAATTATATTTGACTATCCTATGACTGAACATAAACTAAGCCTCCAGTGTCTTAGACTTGTTAGGATTTCTTTCTTGCTGTGATGTAATCCTGGAAAATACATCTGTCAAAGTGAACTTAATAAAATAACACTGTTTAAAATAAGTTAAGTTAAAAATAACTTAATAATAATTATTTCATTTTCCATCAGACATTTTCTTTCATTGAAATAATTCTACATTTCCCGGTAAGGCATTGAAGAGTAATCCTATTTGAAAGTACTTTCCAGTGTTATGCTGTGGAAGTTTAACTGTAAAATGTAACATTTAATTTAGGACATTTCACTTTTCACTTGATTATGTTTTTACAGAGTGATTTCTTATTAAGAAAGTGCATAATTGCATACTGTAATTTCACTAGAATTATTTCATTATGGACAGATCCTACAGGACAAACTTTATCTCTGATACATGCTGGAGAAAATATTCTGAATAAGCTTACAAATTTGATCTGAAGAATACTTCTGGGCAAGTGAGCAGATTGACACTGTAGAATAAAAAGCTCAGGGCTCACTTCCTAAAGAAAGGCTCTCAGCAGGACATAGTCATATAGGAGACCAAATGGCTTTCCTTGCCCTTTGAATGCTGCACAGGGCACTCCCTACATCTTCAGATACAGTCTCCACTGGCACTTTAGGGTGGAGCTTTTGTCCTCTAATGTACAGGTGTCCCATGCAAGTCCTTGCGATTAACCAAGGGCATCTGATGGCAGACATTGATTTTCCTTTTCCTCTTCCTCTTCATTAAAACATTCCTGAATATTGCCAGTTTTCTTAAGGTCTTTTGATGGACCTCTGACTGCTAAACTCTACCCAAAGGAGAAAGATTATGTGCTATTCTTCTTATTAATGTTTGCTTTCAGTCTGCTCTTGCTCTTCAATTGGTTGATGCACTGAGGCATGACAAAACCCCCTAAAACTTTGAACTTATACCCAGGTAAGAATCTGTGAATTTATATTTCATCCGTGAATGAAAATTGTGTCAAACGTAAACAGAAGGAAAAGATGTACCCTGCCAAAGAAGTGCATGAAACACTTTATAACACTCGATATAAACAAAACCTCAAGGTGTTTTTTAAAGTGACTTTAGAGTCCCTGTATAGAAGTCCTCTATAACGGATTCCAGGAGCCAGAGAGTGGTTGGTGCTTGCAAGAAACCAACTGTGAAGGTGTAAAGTTTCAGCTTAAACAAGAGACAGCAAAGCAGCTGCTGCCACGGAGGTACTGGATAGCAGTGCTGGGTAGTTGTGGCCGTTACTGGATGCCCATCGGCTTGACCTAGAAAAAGCAAGGTCAGTGTTAAGAGCAAAAAGCTATTTTTCTGGCCACTTCCTTGAAAACAGCTTGCTATTCCCTCAGCCTTGTTCGAGGCTGGTAGGAAATGAGAACAGGAACAGGAGAAAAGTGGCTTATGAACCTATTTGCTCATTGTATCTGTGAAGAGGAAAACCATCGAAGTCCTGGCTCAGCCTGCCTGCACCTGGCTTACTAAGGGCTCTCAGAGGCATAAGGCCTTTACACATTAATCCTTGGGTGGAAAAGCATGCTCCTTGATTCGGGATTGCACATGATACACTAAAAATGTCACTAGTGAATGTGTCCCACAGGACTGTTTGACATTTCAGACATATCTGTTTGCACTTCCTTTAGTATTGTAGCAGCAGTCAGTATCCTGTGTGTGCTTAACTAGGTAGGTTCTGAGTTTGAAGACTATTCTAGATCTCAGTACTACAGCATATCCTAACAAATATATATAACTCCTCTGGCACCCATCAGCAATGCTGCCTTCCCTCAGCCACATTTTTTAATGTCCCATTTAGTTTATTAAATTTGGAAAGGCTCCTTCATCTTTCTGCCCTGGGCACCTCACTACTAATTTACAAGTGAAATTAAACTGTTCCCATGATTTCTAGATTGATGTTATATCAGTGATACATACCACTATGATACTGTATTAGTGATGGCTTATTTAAATTTGCAGTTTGGTTTTAGGATGAGAAAACTGCAGTAAATATATTCCATCTTTTCACTTGATACCGTTTGAATTTAATAATAATCTATTCCATTTTCCATCAAAATTTTTCAACATTTTGCTAAAATATTTCTACACTTCTGGTACAGTATTAAAATGTAATCAGGCAGTCACTTAAAATATACTCCACATCTAATCTTTTATCCTCAAACAAGATGAAAAAGTAGAAAAAGTAAATGCCACCAATAAAAAGATCATGGTAAGTCATTTTATACCGATGCAAGCATTAAAAATTGATTATTTAAAATCCTTTTTACTCTGTCATAAAAAAAAAAGTGTATTAAAATGCTAATCATATAATGTACTCTGCTGTTTCTGGGCTGGAGAATGGAATTCAGAAGGGAAACCTCTTATAGCCTCTATGTATTATCTGTATAAAATAAGGGATGCTAAATATTGACATAAAAATCTAGATGATGATCCTGCTTGATGAAAAGTGCAAAATAATACTTTAAAAAATCCTATGTAATTCCAGTCTCCTTAAAATAATCCCTGGTTTGGGAGTATTAACTCTTCATATTAGTAGAGTGCTACCTAAGAAGTATAATTTACACTCAAAATCAACACGTGAAAGTATCCGAAATTCACAAAAGCCTGTCCTTAATCCATGCAGATTATAAATTCTTAGGAATGTACATGATTCCAGAATTCATTACCAGTCATAGCATGGCATCTGATGATGCCTGAAAGACAACACGTTCCAATTAGAAGCATATGAGGTAAGAACGTGTTTGCCTTGCAGATGGCTCTAGCTAGCTAATGTATGCATTTCAGCTGTCAGAAGTTAAACTAGTTCTAAAATAATTTGAATTAGACTTCAGAGGAGGAAGAAGCAGCTAATTTTCTTTTATATCTTACAAGCAGAGAATGCTTGCAAAAAGTTAATGTTACAGGCAATTTATAACCCTATTTTATTCCATCTTAAAGAAGTGGAGCCCACCTTTTACCTTTTTAAAGACTTGTGAATTAAATAAACATCAAAGTTAATGATTAGCTGTAAGGTCACAGATTTTTCCAATGGACGTAGTACAATTTTACATGAACAACAATTGCATGACCTAGAAAATTTTCTGATAGCTTTGCATATACTTTCTTGGGAGTTAAGGCTCCCAATCTCATTTTTATTTGTCATCTAGACTGTGGGTTAAATTCTAATGTACAAAAAAAGAATCATATAATGTCATTAAATTAAATTAACAAGCTGTACTTGTATTATTCTTTAATTCTGCTTAAAACAGGAGTGTAGTGGAATGATAAGCATACCATAAATCGAGATACCCTTCTCTTTCCTTATCTGTTATTCCTTAAATGCATTATTTTCAGATTTATTTGCAGGTCAAATTCTCATTATTTTTAACCTGTAGAAGCAAGTTCTTTAGAACTCCCATTTCCATGCTGAGTTTAGTGGCAGCAATGTTCAAAATGCACTTAGAGCATCCCAAGTGCAAGGCACTTTAACAAGAACAAGATGATATTACCATGTTAATCCAACAGTTTAACGCGTATTTTAGCAGCAGTTACTAAATTATCATTATTATCATAATTTAAATCAAGGNCTCAGCCTGTCTTCATAGGAAAGGTGTTCCAGCCCTCTGATCCTCTTTGTGGCATTCCAACAGACTCAGTTCAACAGCTCCATGTCCTTTTTATGTTTGGGGGCCCCAGAGCTGGATGCAGTACTCCAGGTGGGGTCTCACAAGAGCAGAGTAGAAGAGCAGAATCATCTCCCTTGGCCTGCTGGCCACACCGCTTTTGATGCAGCCCAGCGTACAGTCGGCTCTCTGGGCTGCTGGCTCACATCCAGTTTCTCATGCCCCAGTATCCCTAAGTCTTTCTCAGCAGGGTTGCTCTCAATCCACTCATCCCCCAGCCTGCATTAATACTGGGTGTTGCCCCAGCCCACATGCAGAACCTTGCTCTGGGCCTTATTGAACTTCATGAGGTTCACATGGGCTCACATCTCAAGCTTTTCCAGGTCCCTCTGGATGGCATCCTGTCTCTCAGGTGTGTCTACCTCACCATTCAGCTTAGTGTCACCTGCAAACTTGTTGAGGGTACATTTGATTCCACTGTCAAGGTCATTGACAAAAACACTGGTCCCGTTATGGACCCTTGAGGGACAACACTTGTCACTAACCTCCATCCAGATATTGAGCTATTGACCATTACCTTCTGGATGTGACCATCCAACCAGTTCTTCATCCATCAAACAGTCCACCTATCAAATCCACACTCTCCAATTCGGACAGAAGGATGTCGTGGGGGAATTGTGTCAAGGGCCTTACAGAAGTCCAGATAGACAACATCCATGGCTCTTCCCTTGCCAACTGATGTAGTCACTCCATCATAGAAGGCCACTTGAATCAGTCAGGCTGGACCTGCCTTTGGTGAAGCCATACTGGCTGCCTTGTACCACATATCTGTACTTCATGTGCACTAGCAGAGTTTCTAGTTGGATCTGTTCCTTGATCTTCCCAGGCACAGAGGTGAGTCTGTCAGATCCGTACTTCCCAGGGTCCTTTCTACCGTGCAGTGTTTCCCTTTTCCAGGCACTGGGGTCTTCTGACTGCCATGACTTGTGAAATATCGTGGAGAGTGTCTTGGCAAATACATCAGCCAATTCTCTCAGGACTCTGGGCTGCATCCCATCAGGCCCATAGAATTCTATATGTTCAGGTCCCTTNGCTTGTAAGGACTGCTGAGCTGTCTCTTTGAAAAACACTATGTGCGTAATATAAGCTTTACATTAGAAAAACAGAGCAATTGTTATATATGGTGAATACAAAAAAAATCTTTTTAGATGTATTAAGTGACTCACTTTTTTGACATTAATAATAGGTAGATTTCAAAAGCAAGGTAACAAATTATTTCAAACATAATAAATGGTATAATTTTTTTAAAACCTTCAAATGCATCAACAACTGTGATTCATTTATGCTTCTTCTTGAAAGATAAAGCAGTGAGTCCAACTACTGCTCAGTAACTGAGTTGCAATGTAACTAGCATAAAGGACTTGAAGGAGAAAATGTTTAGTCGGAGAAAAGAGAGTGTTCCAAACAGGAAAGGATGAAGTCGTATTCCAGCAATGAAAGTCACCCACCAACCCTTTGTTTTTAACCTGCTCTTATGAATAAATCCAGTCTTTCACTAGTTCATTTTCTGTATCACTGCAACAGCCACACTCCACCTGAAGTTGCTGGGCTCTACATACCTTTTAGTGCAGGAATCCTCACAGGGAGTAGAGCCAGCATAGCTGGTTGTGTGCAGTACACTTGGCATTGGGAAATCATACAGATGGCACGGAGCATGGTCAGGTGACTGCAAACTGCTTGTGCCCTGCCAGAACAGTCTCTAGGTGACTGCGGAAAAAGTGGAAACTGAGTGGCTGCATCTTTCCAAATATTTCTCTTTTCTTCCCAGGAAGGAACTGTAACATAGAATGAATTAGTCCTATACCGTCCAAATGTCCTGGCCACATAATCCCCCTCAGAATAGCAGTTTCTGCTATGTATAATGGAATCTGTGCTTATCATGGATCACAGTAATCTTTTTCTACAGTTCTGTGGCCAGAGATCCACAGGATAATGGTTTAAGCATATTGTCCATGTCCACAGCAAATTCCCTAAGCGCTATGTGATTATGTGGGCATGTGAGGGGACAGCAAGACTTAACTATCAAGTAAAGAAAAATACTGTGTTATGGTTGGACTCAATGATATTAAAGCTCTTTTCCAACCTAAATGAATCTATGATTCTATCCAAGTTTAAATACATTAAGTGCAGGAGATGGAGTTCCTAAGTTCTTGTTTTGCAGAAATTTAATCTTTAAGTTATAAGCCTTAGACTGGGGTATATGAGAGAAGGGGAGAAGAGGCAAATAGTAGTCTTGGATATGCCTTTCACATTTTAGGGGCTGTTACCTCCAGTCACCCTATGGCTATTGTGAATCCCATTCTCCTGCATCTAATCTTCTCTACTGCAAAAAGAGGAAATTCTAAGTCCTATTTTGAATTTCAGTTTCCTTGGTAAATGCCTGACTTGAAGATTTGAGTAAGTTGATACCTTGAGCCCTTTTTAGTCATGATCCTTCATGAATCCAGCTCCTAGAAAACAACTTTTTTACCTCTGAAAATAAAACCCCAAAATATCAATGTTCTAAAAGCAGCAACAGCTTGATGACCTCAATACATTCTGTGAGGTCCTGTAAAAATAAAATAAAGTTGAATTCGGCTAAAACCACTGTCTTTTTAAAACCTCTTAGTATTCAATTCGTGCCATAGTATGTATGAATGTGCTTATATGTTGCTATATATAGGGAGAAAGTATAATTATAGTACTAATCATATTAAAACCACAGTATATCAAAATAACCACCTGATTAAAACTCTGGAGATACTTCTCTTTTAAATAGTCTTAAGGAAAAATATTGGGGCGATGAGTGGATTGAGGGCAGCCCCACTGAGAAGGACTTGGAGGTACTAGGGGCTGAAAGCTGGACATGAGCCAGCAATGTGCACTTGCAGTCCAGAAAGCCAACTGTATCCTGATCNGTGACAGGATGAGGGGTAATGGATTTACCCTGAAAGAGGGAAGATTTAGATGAGATATTAGGAAGAAATTCTTTGCTGTGAGGGCAGTGAGACAGTGGAACAGGTTGCCCAGAGAAGTTGTGGATGTCCTATCCCCAGAAGTATTCAAGACCAGGCTGGATGGGGCTTTGAGCAACCTGGTCAAATGGGAGGTGTCCCTGTCCATGGCAGGAGGGTTGGGCATTGATGATCTTTAAGATCCCTCCTAACCCAAACCATTCTGTGATCTATTGGAATNNNACCATTCTGTGATCTATTGGAATGTTTGCCCTTTCTATGCTAGTTTATACTAACTGTCTAAGTATCCTCCTGCAATCATTACTGTAACTTATATAAGCATTAGTGTGATTGTACTAGTTATTATTATGTCAGAAATCAGCAGATTTCTTATTTATTTTTACATTGGTAAATATATTTCTAATTTAGTATTATAAGTAAATTCATATATGCTACCACTTTCAAGTAGTGGACTTCAAAATTAATTGAAATTTTCTTCAATTACGTTTAAGCAAGAATAGGAAAAAGCTGGTTTGATATAACCACCAGTAGAACTCAATTACTAAATATCTGAACATTTGTTTCTCAATTTTTTAAAAACTTTTTTAAAAACCAAGAAAATACATTTCTCTTGTCAGATAATGGATGAACACAAAAAGCGTTCAGTAGTTTTTTTCCAATGAATGCTTGTAACAATGAAACTTTCAACTTTAATTGAAAGAAAACATAAAATAACACTAATTATGCTGAGCATTCATGAAGAAATTAGTGTTTGACAGTACCAGTTTATAGAAGATGCAGCTTGTAGGTACTGTACTAGCCTTTAAGATGTTTTTTACATTCTTTCAGACTCAGAATTTTTGTGGTCCTTGCTGAGAACCATGAGGAACATGCATAAAACTTCCTCTCTCACCATTCCAGTTGTCACAAGTGTTCATTTTCTAGAAAATGTGACAAATCCTTCCTTGCATAGCATGCACTGCATTTACTGATTTTTTTGAACTGTACTTTCTTCAAAGGCGTATGGCAAATTCAAAACTTGTTATAATAAAGTCATATAGTATATATATTATTAAAAAAAGAAAAAAAAATATATTAACTACTGATCTTTTGAAAAGCTTAAATGTGAATCTGATTGTTAACTGATGTTAACTCTGATATATTTAATAAAAATTTTAAACCCCAGGTTTTTAATAAATCCTATCATTTTGGTAAATAATCCAAACTTCATGGATAGCAAAGACCACGATTGTGAAATTACTGTTTGTTCAAGTTCTTGTAGGATGAACTATTCATTACCAGGTCTCTACTTTCAATCTCATGTAGATGAGTTGAAGCTACAAATTAAGCTTTAACTTAAATACTAGTGCTTTTACTAGAGAGTTCTAACATGCAAGTTACACACAGTGCTATTTTAAAACATCAGCCCTCAAATCCACAGCTTGAAAGAAGATCTTAACCAGAAGTCTACATATCCTACCTGTTCCTTCAGAAATACTATTAGCATACTGTGCAGTGAGTTCACTAGAGATCTATGTACGCACAAGGTAAATGCACACAAGCATGTAGTGCCAAGAGCTTTTCAAAGATTAGAAATTTCTGCTGATCCAGAGACTGAGAGCAGTACACATACTGTGCAAAATGAATTATTCCAATAGAAGAAAGTAATCAGTGAGTTTGAATAGTATGACAAGAGGTGAGAATAATTTATATTTCATTTTCTGTGTGAGGAAAAAGAGTTTAAATCTGATGTAGTGACAAGGAGGGAGCCTGTAGGGTATTCAAAGAGGTAGAACAACCTGGCCTGACCTGTATCCACATATCAGGGAACCCATTAGGGAGCCCTGGCACACTGTTCTCATGAGCCACTTAAAGTAATGTGGGGGCAGTATTAGTTTTAGATAGGCTGTGAATATGATAACTCTTTTCTGCACCCAACATGCCTGCTGCATCAGGATCAATAACAAAAGGTAAGGAAGACATCAATTAGGCCACTTTTATTATCCATCAAAAGATTCTTGTGCTAGGACTAGGTCCAACAGAAAAAAACGTTACATTTTTTCATTGGCTTTTCAAAGAGAGAAAAATGAGAATACAGCAATTCACAAAGTGTACGGAGATAAAAAGGCATAGCCAGTGAACCTATGGGTGTATAGTCAAAGAAAAGATTTGGAAGGAAAATAAGGAACTTTGGTTTCTCACTGAACTTTGAGACATCTACTTTCATCAGAAATTAGATCATCATTGCATTATCTTGAGCTCTCCATTGTGGAATGCTAATAGTGTTTCTAGGTTTTGTTCTGTGGCTTTGACCTGATTTCCTCATACTTTCTCAAAACCATCTACTCCCAATAGAATTTTTGAAACCTTTACAAATATGAGCTATAAATTACTTTGGCAAATTACAAATAGAAGGTTTTAGCTAATGTGAATGCTTTAAGATAGACTTTCTTGTGCTTTTCAGCACCGTTCATAGGAGCACAGGACTCTTTGGGTTATGTAGATCTGCAAAAATGATTTCAACTAACTTTGCTTTTCACACCATTCTTAGGATCAAAAATATGTCTGTAACAAGTACCTATCCCAGAATGTCAGGAAGAATTCCCTATCCTATTCTGGAAGAGATTAAAACAAATTTGGTATTACATCTATTTACTAAGTGACTTCTCTGTCCTTCCACACAATCATTTTAAAAACCACACACCATATTCTGCATGTCCTGTCTATGAAGCAAAAAAAATTCCAAATAAGAGCCTTTCTTGGAAGCTCACAAGTTGAGACGTATGATAAAAATAAAAGACAGCATTTTCTTCACAAACTGTGGGCATAGCAAAAAATTGAGCAAGATGCAAGATAGCCAGTACTATGCCATAAACTGTTTATTAAAGTGCAAAAATGTAGATTAATTCCTCATGAGCATTTTGTATGTCTTTGACTAAAGGAGAACTGCTTTCTGGACTATTAAAAGGATTACACTCACTGTCTTAAAGTGTCTGTAAGTAAATTCTATTTTTTAAATTCTGTTTTTATTCTGCATCTCAGACTTGGGACAGGGGCATAGTTTATTGATAAGAAAATAAGAATGTATTTCAGTCTCTAAGTTCATGAATAGATAGCAAAAGTCTCTTAAAGAGAAGACCTTTAAGTTAGTATTGTGCTGACCTAAAAAATCCCTTAGATCACCATCTGTCATCTGTCCATTCTCATAAATAAATAGTCTTCTGGAAGAAAAGCTTTATTCAAGCATCACTGGGAAGAATCTAAAAAACCCTGAAGAGCCATATGCGTGGCTGTAAATAATAAAATCTTAGGTGAGATTTTTCATCTCTGCTGAAGTAAATCAGGACTTAAAATACACATATCCAGCTTTAGTCTCAGATATATCAAAGCTGAAGGAGGTCTTCCCATCATAATGTGGTCTTACCTGCCTTTTAAACCTTATTTTTGCTGTTGAAGCTATTTTAAAGTAATTCCAACTGTTGTGACCATGGGAATCCTGGTAAAACAAAACCTCTGCCGCTGGTGCCTGGAGGAGATAGATACAATCTCCACTCTTTCCAATTTTATGGATGTTTATAAGAAGCTAAGAAAGAAAAGGAGATGGAGGGTGACAGTGCCAGCATATAACAGTAGGCCTATATCCTGCAAAAATAATGTCACAGACTCTTTGTGAGTAAAGAGGGAACTTTAGGCTTTTGTCCTTTGAAAGCCTTATATGCTAAATACAAAAGCCTCTGTATGTCAAATCCACTTCCCTACAAGGGGACCAGAATTTCAAAACAGAGTCTTTTCTACCTCTTCCATTTTCATGTCCCTTCAGAAAATCATCGCTACATGTCTTGCAGGACTGATCACCCCAAAACAATCAACTGTGAATAATCCGTGAAGCAGCTTGTATCTGAGGAAGTGTTACCATATTCATCAAGTAGCTACTCTCTGGACTTACAGGAAGCTGTCACAGATCTTTCCTGTCTTTTCTAAGCTGCACTCTGATAAAGCTCCCACAGAATAATGTCCTAATATTTTGTATTTTTGGTATTATTTAGGTTTATTTGTATTATTCAAATTCCCACTGCACTGGGTGGTTAAAAGATGACCATAAGAAACAAGCCTCTGAGAGCAATTGTCATACTCTTTATATGACAGTTCTGTAAATGTAGACTCGTAAACTGTCTACTTCAAAATTACTTTGAACTGCAATGCTGCAAAAGTAGTAGTAATAAAATATTTGGGTTTTTTTTTTTTAGCATGAATTTTTTATTCTTTTCAAAAGT
>VXBJ01004659.1:16380-36070 GCA_013400055.1 Nycticryphes semicollaris | reverse complement strand
GAGGGCGCCTACCAGACCCTGGAGGACTGCAAGATGGTGGGTACCGCCGGTGGGCTTGCCTGGGCTTTTATCTCTCTTTTCCCAGTGCCCCTCGTCGCCGGCGGCGGCTTGCCGATTCCCGTCACGTGCACTCGCACTATTTTTAAAACTGCAGGTCCCCGTCGGAGACGCTGCCCCGTAACCCCAATAGTAGCGGTTCAAAGGCGGGAGAGGGGAGGGATAAGGAGACCGGCGGTCAGCCACTGGGTACCGGGGCAGAGGGGACTGGGGACGGACGAACGGTCCTGCAGGAGCAGCAGCTCTGGCCCCAGCGCATACCGCTGGAGTTGCTTTTTGCCAGATGCGGGCAAATCTGTCCCCCCGACTTGCACACTCGCTGAAGCCTGAATAGGTGCACAGTTGCCTCCACTGCATCACTGCACTTGCTGCTTGCTGGCTTGGGCAGCCACCCCACTCCTGCCCTAAGAGCCTTCTAAAACGGGACTCAGAATTTGAGGCCCTGAAATTTCTCCCAGAGTTAGCTGGCTGCAATTGTAAAACCTCAGATGAAGCACCTGCATCTGTGTTATTTTTGGACTGTCACATTATGGTGTGACATTTTTCTCCATTCATGTTCAAAATGCTTGGATCCCAACACTTCTCCTCCAAACCAGTGCCATATGCCCCTTTATCTGGTATCTTGAGCTCTGGGCTCCAACATTGGTCCTCTAACCAATGACAGAAATAGAAAACAACTGAAGTTGCTGCCACTTCACTTGAAAAATCTGGGTCTTGCTAAAGCTCGGTCCAATAGCATTGGAAATGTACCTGCTACTTCTGTTCTGCTTGGATTCTGGCAATTTGTTTCCTCTAATACTGCAAATTGTGCTGGCAGATATCCACTGTGATACTTCAAAATTGGGAGCAACTCCCAGTGCGCTGAGGAACAAAAGCTGCCAAAGTAGCTCTATAAATATACCCAACAAGTGGATCCCACTGGGTCCTGCCTCCTTTCTCATTCCCGGCAGCATAATGTCGTTAGTTAAACAGAAGTGCTAGCCTTGTAGAATTTCACTGATTAGGAGTAAAATATGATATACAGATGGGTTGTCAAGATGCTGTAAGGTTCGGGAGATAAAGCCAGTGGGTTTTTTTTTCATGTTCTCGGTCTTGATGCTGCAGTATCATTGTGATTTTGTTTTCCTTGGCAGTGTTGATGTGGCTGAATGTGTCCTCTATTTAGAGAAGGGCTGTCAGGTGAGCTCTGGCAAAATATGTCCAGCGCAACCAGTTATCCCTTCCAGGATGAGACACTTCTCTCTTTCTCTTCATGCAGAGTAATTACACTATGACACAATGTAGCACAGTATCTTCATCGCTTTTATGCCTTGTCTTAAGCTACAGAAGAGAGAGCTGAAGCCAGGTTTAGCAAGTAATGTGCCTGGGGCTTTGTTTGGTGCGCCCTTTTGGCTTTGTTTGGTCTTCGGGAGGTTGGAGGGTGCAGACGTACTGGAACGCTCTGGGATTGTTCTGCTGCTCCAGAAGCAGAGAAACCTATTTGCTGCTGTTACAATGAAATTCAAGGAAGTGTGGCCGAAAAATGGGTCCTAATACTAGCTCTCAGTTACATGGAGTAATCATAGTAGGGTGCATGAAGAGGCAGAATGTAACAGTGCAGAAGTGACTTGTTTATTTCCTCAATATGCGAATTTGAGGGCTTGATTATAAAATTTGGTAGACCTGATAGAATCCAGGGTTTTAGCATGCTTGGATGTTGCAATATGTTGAACTCCTGGTGGTAATGATGGCTGCACAATTAGGAGCAGTTACTCTTGTGTGTTTTTATGTAGTTTGGAAATTGAGGTCAAATTAGCAAAACACAGATAAATAAATACTCTGTTCTATTGCTCCCTGCCTTCCACCCCCGCCGCCACGTGGAGCAAATGGCCTGATGTGCTTTCTTTCAGAAGACAGATAATGCTTCGTTTCCTTAAAATATCATCCCACGTACATGATCAGTGGAACTAAACCATAATGAGCTTTCCGTCACTGTAAAAGTTACTCATTTATCTAATAGCACCCATGTGTATCTGCTGGATACTGGATTTCTGTAAAGGTTGAAGTGTTTATTTACTTCTTGTCTGTTTTTTCGCCGCACACACATTAGGAAAAGTGCTTTCTGGAATCCTAGCTGGAAAGTGCCTATCATCTTCTCATCCAACAACTTCAGATCAATTTTAAGTCTGAAGTTTGGGTTAAAGGCCAGTGACAGAACAGAAAGCATTACAAAACAAATTAGCAGAATCACCACTGTAGTAGCAAATGCTACATTCCAATCCCTAAATGTGCTGTTAATCAGGAAACAGGAGGAGCAAAGGCAACAATTTCTGGAGACATTTTTGTCTTTTATGATAGTGAAAAATAACCTCATGCTACTAGTAAAGATCTGGGGTTTTTGTCTGCCTAATATTTAAGACTAATAATTTGAACACTTTCAGAGATTAAAAGCAGAAACACCAGTTTCCTGCAAATGAATATTTATAGCTCACAGAAGAGGCAGCTGCCACAAAAGCCCTAGTTATTTAGTAGATCTTGGGCACTTGATCCTGTATGCCATGAAACTGGGAGCAGCAGGAGCAAGCCCTAGATTTGCTGTGTTTTTAAAAAACTCAGTTGTTTTTATCAGTCTAGTTAAACAGCTAATGTAAGTAAATCCTCTTTGTTTTTCAGCTTGTCCAGGAGTTCAATACCCAGGTGGCTCTATACCGAGAACTGGTGATTTCAATTGGGGATGTCTCGGTCACCTGCCCATCTCTGCATACGGAAATGCACAAAACTCGAACCCGAGGATGTGAGATGGCCTATCAGGCTCATCAAAAACTAGCAGCAATTTCTGGGTAGGAGTTTACTTCCATTTAATTAAAGCTGTACTCATATGCACATCTTTGTTAAAGATTATGGAAACTTTCAACAAAAGCATTAACTCAGTTTTAGGCATAGAGATGTATGACCACAAATTCTACAGAGTGCTCCTATCCTTATAATAGTGTGGTCTGGGGTCAAATCCCAGTCCCCTCACCAAGGTATCCTGCTGATTTCACTTGGTGTTTTTAAGTAACATGAACAGAATATTAAGGGAGAAGCTTTGCCTTTCAAGGGTAAAATAGCAATACCTTTCTGTCCAGTCCTTTATTGGGTATACCTAACTGAACAGTTAGAGACAACTAGCTCAGCTCAACTAAAGACTTAACAAAATTAAATTAAAAAATAATTAGATTAAAATTACATACGGGTAGGGTGAATACATACAATATAGAGAAAACTTGTATTTACATTCTGTATGTTTTTAAATCCTTATTTGTGTTGAAATGAGGATTGAAGCTTTGCTAACATACAAAGTTTTCATTTATTACCTTACACTTGTTCCTTTCCAAGGTGACAGAATGTATCATCACATACTCTGCCTCAGTACAAGATAAACCAGCATAAGTAGCTGTTTCTTACAAAATGGCAATTCATGCTGATTACACAAAGTCTAATTATTTGTGGGTTCTTTACAGTATGGTGACTGGGGCGTTTATATTAACACACGTACTTCCTGAGTTGTGTCTCTCAGACTACACTGCCTTATCTGCCACAAACCATTGTGTACTACTGGGGAAAAGCAAAACAAAACAAAACCTTTCCTTTTTTTGCAGCTCTGCCTAATCCCTGTTGAAGTCCTTTCATCACTTTAATCTATATGAGAAATCTGTCATAGATTTAGTGTGGTAAGGAAAGACCACACTAACAAAGTAATCAGAAGAAGACAATGGTTGGTTATTTTGATAGAATTGTCATAGTTTCAAATGTGATTTTGTGCAAAGACTCTACAGTTTATATTGCAAACTCTGAATTGTTCCTCAAACAAAATACATTCTTGTAACTTATTAAAGTCTGTGAGAATTTTCATTTAAAACCAACCAACTGACCTAAAGATCTAGTTCTTTTTAACCAGTGCACTGAAAACATGGGAGCAAACAGTAGTGAAGTCAATCTTGTGCACTTTCAGACTCAAAAGAGACTGAAGAAACCAAAATAATACGTCTGAATAGCAAAACCTGTCTTGTATCTTTGTATATTTTTTTTGTCCATAAAAAAAACAATGGATACGTGCTCATTGAGAAGGATGGAGTTCTTTTAAGTAATCATTTCACAGCTGAGAGTCTGTCACACACACAAAGATGTCCTGAAGGTTGTGCAGTTGCTGCGAGATTGACATTTAGCTAACCTTAAACTGTTTTAAATAACTATGATAATAATGTGATACCCATAACAACTGGTACGTGTTAGAAACCCTCTGGAAATTACTTGTTTGGTTTGACAGACATTTTACAAGATGTGCTTCACATCCCCACCCTCCTACAGTTGAGGAAAGCCATATGAGCCAACTTAACTTGTTTGGTGTATCTGTGAGGAAAGATGGGAGATGGAGGTGCAGAAAGGATTTGGTGTAGAAAAGAAATAGGAGGAGAGGAGTAATAAATAGTCTCAGAAGTTTGGTTTTCAGTTCAGTAGAAAGAGTGGTGTAGTGCATATGGCATACGATCTGGAATGGAAACCTAATTTGGTAGGAATAAAAAGTATTAGGAAGAAAAATACTTAGGGACAGGAATGTATCAAATCATCCCCGTTATTAAATATTCAGGAGAGTAGTATTGCTGAGAAACCGCTGATAGCCAGCAGATGGGACAAAGGCTTTAGTTCACTGGTTTAGTTCAGAATACACAGCACTGCACTGTGTGAACTTCTGGGTTACACAACCAATTCCATTTTCCAAAGCTTGTTAAAGAAAGCCTATTGCTTTCCCACTCAGAGAGAATAATAGCAATTAGCTAATTAGGTTACTAGACTGTAAAATTTCATTACATATCAGCCTTCTATTAGTTAAGGTCATTAGTAATGTTCAGCTAGTCTCTGAATGACCTGAGCTGTTGCAGGGCATTCCTTCTTTCAATAACTTGTCATCACTGTCTAGGACAATGTGAAGTTCATTAACCTTGTTTGTGCCAATGTCTTCCTTGGAAAATAACAGTCAGCCTCATTTTATGCTTCCTCTTTGAATACGTCAGGATTTGAGACTCTTAAATGCACTTCGGATTCTGGCAGCTGGAAGAGGCACCTACTTCCCTTCCTAACTCACTTGTTCTGTGAGAGTAGAGAAAGTAACAAAGAGGAAGGCTGCAAAGACTTGGAAGGAAAGAAGCAAGCACAGATCCTCTAGTGCTAAGAAGAGCAGCTCTGGAAGAAAATTTGGAAATGGTGGGAAGGGAAAGAAATGCTGAGGTGGAGATAATGCATTAAGAACTGAACAGGATAGAAGTCATGAGGAGGAAAAAAACTTTAATTCTGGTCATGTCAATTCTGGAATATTAGATAGACACCCAGGTAGGACAGTGATGTAATATGAACAAGAAGAGAAGACTGCCAGTGGAGCTGTACACTGAAATGCCAACAAAAAGGAGATTCAGCTAGGGAAATGGAGCAAGTGAAAGCCACACTAAAATTTTAAAAACTGGGAAAAATAAAAAGAAAGGAGATGATGACAAAGATAAAGAAGTAGCAAGGAAACATAAAACCTTATGAAGTGTGCGCTGGATTAGACTATATCACCCCATCTAGCTCAAATCTGACAGCTGCTAATAGTAGAGAGTTCATAAAAATCATGTAAAAAAAGTCTGTGTATAGAACAACGCCTTTCCTCCTGTACTTGCCACTACCCAGAAATCAGTAATTTCAAGGTTTCCTGCACCAAAAGCTGCACCTGAACAATTTGTATCTGACAAATAAGAGTTCTCACAGAAGGTTACAGGATTTGTCTAAATAGGAAGGTCTTTTACTCAGAAAATGCTGAGGGTGAATAACAACGTCTTTAGACTGTGGTGTTTTTAACAATGTTACATCCTCTTGTTAATTTTTATGTGAAAGAAAGTGAAATTTTATCAAAGAGTATGCCTGAGCTTACCAACACTATCATGGCTTTCAGGGAATAAAGTGGGAATAGAAATAAAAATAACTCATACTAAAAATTCTTAGTGATTTTTACTGAACTGTCTTCTGAAGAAAGTGAGTAAGATTTGGTCCTCTCACTACATTTTCTGATGTACTAATTTACCAGAAAATAAATATCTCTAATTAATTGCATTGCACCCTTCCAGTAGCAGATGTTGTGGTCAAAACTGGACAATAAAGCAGTAAGAAAATGAGTCTGAATGATATTTTTTCTAAAAGAAAAGAAAGGAAAAATGTTGGCAACAGTAATAAGATGAGGGGAAAAAAGGTGAAAATCTCTGTTTTGGAAGGGGCTCTAGTTTATGGGACGGTAAAGGCTGATGATATTTTAGAAGTCATCAAACAGAGCCAGCTTTATAGGTGAAGTATAGGCTGGGGTATAAATGGAGAGATAACTCAGAACTGTATGGTAAGATACAGGTCTGCACAATTGTGTACACACTTTTGTAAATCTCCCTTTCATGTTCTCAAGCCCTTCATAGGCTTACATAATGTGAGTACTTCTGTGTGTGCTTGGCACACTGAAACCAGAACTGGCAGTATCTCTGTGACAGCCTGATAGATATGTTGACAGTGGCGCTTTTCCACATGAAATGAAACTCTCCGAGGAGACCTGGGGTGCATGGCAATGTGTATCTGTGTGAACATAGCTTTGAAAGCGGTTGTCCTCTGTTCAGACTGGTGGTGTGAAGTCCAGAATCTAAGGAAGAATAAATCCCTACACCAGTACATGCTAGGGGGCATCGACCTGGAAAAGCATCTTTGAAGAAAAGGACCTGGGATGAACATCAAATCGAACATGAGCCAGCAGTGTGCCCTTGTGGGGAAGTGTTAGGACGTGTTGCCAGCAGATTGAGAGAGTTTATCCTTCACTTCTACTCAGCGCTGTTGAGGCCTTATCTAGAGTACTGTGTGCAGTTCTGGTCTCACTAGCAGAAAAGAGAAAGGGCCATACTGGAGACAGTCTAGTCAATGGCCATGAAGATGATTAAGAACTTGCAACATCTGACATACAAGGACAGGCTGACAGACCTGGAATTGTTTAGCCTGGAGAAGATTTGGAAGGGGATCTTAGCAATATGTATTAAAAATACCCGATGGAATAGTGTAAAGAAGACACAGCCAGCTTCTTCTCAGTGATATCTAGTGACAGGACAGCAGACATAAATTGAAATACACAAAAATCTGCTTTAAACATTTTTAAAACCCCATTTTTGCTGCAAGGTTGCTGGAATATTGGAACAGGTACCCTGAGAGGTTATGGATTCTCCATCCTTGGAGATATATAGAACTCAACTGGACATGGTCCTTAGTAACCTGCTCTAGCTGACACTGATTTGAGGAAGAGGGTTGGACTAGATTAGTTCTAGATGACTCTTCCGGCATGTGGCAGTAGTCACTGTAAATCTTCTCACTGGAAAAATTCCATCATAAAGTTTTTTTTATTTGACATTGAGGTGCATCTGTTACTTTTATAAAACAGTTGATAATGTAACTGTGTTCAAGAAAAGTTAAGGAAGTAAACCTAAAAATCACATACTGATTGCATTCTCATCTTTATTGCAATACACAAAAATGTTACCATGGTGTTGCTTTACATATGTAGTTTTACATAATTTCTACTTTTGTTTTCCTTTGGAATCTGCAGTAGATTTCTGGTGTTTTCAATAAGCAGCAGAGGGTAATTTTTCCAACCTATTTAATTTTAGATCGGTTCCTAAGGTTGTGTTAAAACATTCTATTGACACCCAACTGCGGCAAATTTTTATTAAACTGTCTGAATGTTCCCCAAATTACGACACCTAAAAATTATTATCTGCTTTCTAAAAAGCTTTCTAAAGCATAAAAAGGCTGCTCCAAAATACTTTAAATTAAGAGAAAAGGAGACTTCATGCATATAACTTAATAACAGCTGTATTAACACAGACATAACAGAAACCATTTTAACTGTTTAACTTCAGATGCTAAATAAAGCACTGCTGGCAGGCAGTATAGCTGAGCAGAAGCAAAATGTAGCAACACTTAGCTCTTCTAACAGGGAAGAATTTTTGTAGTCATGAATCAAAAACAAGATAATGCCAGCAAAAAAAAAACTAGAGCTATGCCCAAGCTAGATGCCAATCAAGCAGCATGTATGGAGATCTCTGCCCTCCCTGGAAATCTTTTCGATCCCTGACAGTGGACTTCTCTAAGCATATATGCCAGAGGGGGGGAGAGTGATACTAATGTTGATCTCCGAACCTCTGAGTCCCCGGCACTGCCCTTACATCCTGCCTCCGTTACAGTTCACATTGTTTCAACAGCCAGGTGAAAGTCAAGAATAAGGTAAGTGCTTCACAGAGGTTGCACCATGGTACCCATAATATGGCCACATTAGAGTACAATTAAATATTTAAAATAATATGTTGACATATAAGAAAACAAAGCAGTCAATATTCTCTGCAAGAATTAGTATTGTTATATGTGATAATACCAACAGCATAATGCTTCCTGAATTCATATGGGGGTGAGGGTTGGCAAAATATTGCAGATATTTAAAACAGTAAGACCTTCAAAGTATGACCTTCAAAATCCTGTTAAATAAGTACAAAATGTTGAGATTCTGTGCTTCTGAAAACTGTTGGTAATGAAATTTTCCGTTGGTGCTCACAGGCGTATACTAAAATCATCTCAGTAAGTGGTTCGAGTCTGGCAGCCTGAGGCCCACAGTTTTTACAGTCATTGAATAGTGTCTCGCTCAGTCCTGACGCCCTAACTGGGACTGTCCAAAATGAGGGAAATCAGGGAGATCTTTGGCTCCCTCCAAAGAAGAGCTTTCAGAGTCTAGAGCAGGCCCATTACTGAGCATTCTTACCATATGAAGTCTTGTTTTTCCTGACCCTTTACGTTCAGCTCCTGTGAACATTTACTGTAACTTTCTTAAATGTTTATAATTTTCTTCTGATTTGAGCATATCAAATTTTAGAGGCAAATTCTGACTGTGTTTGTTCAACTTTGTTTTGGAATATCTTCAATGATTCCTCAGTCATGAAGTGACTTTTTTTACTACTGTTTGTCAGAGCCTGCGCCTGTTGCAGTTACTCAAATCCCATTTTTGAATAATGGGAGTTGTTCTTCATGGAAGTGTTTTGGAAAGTAAGCTCAGATATTGACATTTTGTGAACATACTCTTTATAGATATGCTAGTGCACAATCATGCAGTAAGCATCCCAAAGCCTGCCTCCTTTGTCGAGAGGATAAGATGTACATACATTGTTCTCAGTAGATTCCATTGAAAAAGTTTCTCTAATTATACAAGCCATGTACATCTAAAACGATACAAAGGGACAGTGAAAATCTAAGGCCATTTTCTGTGGAACTGAGTTAAGATGGGTTCTGTTGTTTCACTCCATTTGAGTTGCAAGTTGAAAAAGGAATCATTTAAGTCAGATACCTCAAGTCCTAATAGGTCAATTCAGAAAGCAAATAATGGAGGAGAAAACAAGGTTACTTACTAAAGCTAGAGTTCTCAAAATAGCTAACCTCGACAGACTCACTTTTCCTTTGTACCTTTGTCTTTGGAACTGTGCTCTAATAGGCAGTTGGGACCTGAGGATACAAGGTATTAATATCTCCCTTTATAGAGCTGTCTTTCATAACTGGAGACTGAATTTAGTAAAGGGCAAAACATACCTAAAAGTGAATTTACCATTTACTTCTCTATGTCCAAAACAGCAATTGTGAAAAGCCTGAAAGTTCCACAGCTGCAGTAACACAGTGGAACTTAGTTTTGACAAAGCAAAAGAGATTAGCACCTTACTTAATGATGAAGCTAATCAGCAGACAGAAGCGAGGCATTCTTGTCTTGTCCAAGCTTTGATGAGCTTGATCCCATATCTGTTGTCAGAGCATCCTTGGAGTGCAACACACACTTCTAATTTTGGACTCTTCACAAAACACGGTGGCACCTGCCACTTTCTTTTGAAGCAAAACTGCAGGTCAGTCAACTTAATTTCTAGACCATTTGCACTCAACTCCCAGAAAAATGCCCTCACTGCAGTCAGAGGAAAATGGGAGCTAAAAGTATGATCAACATCATCTTTGTCAGTCACTTATCTGCCCTTTTCTTCCATCTCGTCCTCAACCTGCACATTCACAGCACCTCCTTGTGCGGCCCTGCCACTGCTGAGACAGCGTATGTTGTTTTCAGAACACTTCTGATTCTCACTGAAGTTCTTATAAATCCAGACTATTTTAGCAGCATGTTTATATATCTTAAGAGAAACGAGAACATGAGATAGTGAAGTTGAGCATTAGGAAGAGAGTTCAACATGGGCTCTTACAATTGTACATATACTGGATTTTTGCCTCTGATGTCTTAACTCTTTTTTTTTTATCAAAATTTTCATAACAATTTTTTTATGAATTCTCAGTAGTTGTCAGCATTCTGAAACACTTTCTTCTTATTAGAAAAAATAAATAATTTTGATTCTGTGCCTCTCACTTAAATCAGCCCGTGCAGTTGCTAAGTTAATGGGACAGGACCAAACAATTAAGTCCATGTCATTCTCAAGACTCCTCTCCTGTCATGCCCTTTCAAGTACTAGATTTCTTGCAGAATTTTCTATGACAAGATTCCATATTTATTGTGGTCTTTGGTGTATAGAGCTTTGATCTAGTAAGATGCTGAGTACCAAACTATAGAGGATAACTGCTCTCAGCAGCACTATCAGTAATTTGCAAGATCAATCTCAATCTAAGCCAGATCTCAGATTTGTCAGGCTTACACCAGAAAAATTTCAACCTTACTATAAGGTGTGTGAAATCTGTTCTAGTTTTTCTAATTGCTTTATAGTTCTGTTTCACAATTAAATATTTGAAATCATTATCTGAACAGTAAGGTCTTGTCTGAGCAAAACATTAAATCAAGCATTCCTTAATCAGGAATCTATCCAGTATTATCAATTAAATGAAATTTAAGTATTTTAAAATTAAACATGTACTGAAGTGCTGGCTGTTATTGAATACTGTTTTCTCTGTACTGAATACATTTGCAGATCTACATTTACTTTTTCTAAATAATTTTAACTATAAGAGAAACAACGCAGTTATTTGTATGTGAACAGTAGCTCACTGCAGGTCTTGCTTTTCTCTTACATTGTATATCAGGAAAAAATTTGACACTGAAAGAGTTATCAGTATTTGGATTGGGCTGCCCAGGGAGGTAGTTGAGGCACCATCCCCGGAGGTATTCAGAAGATGAGTTGACACAGTGCTTAGTGACATGGCCTAGTGATGAGTTGTTGTTGTTTTATCAGAGTTAGGTTGATGGTTGGACTAGATGATCTTAAAGGTCCCTTCCAACCCAGACAATTCTATGATTCCATTTTTTACCTTGCAGTTCTTACCTTTCGTATGAATACCTTCTGTGTGAACATCTGTCAGTATAGGAATTTGACATAATTCAAATACTGTCATATTATATTAAATTATCTGCTCAAAATTGAAGAAACTGATTTCCCATTGCAGAAGTTCTGGAGATGTTACTGTCGTGAAGCAGATCTGTCCACCCATAAAAATCCCCAACACCAACAAAACAGAGATTGGTACTTGGGGATGGTACGACAACTGCAACCGTAGTCCTGTACATAGGCTGAGCAATGTGAGGCTGTGTGCTGAGGAAGCAGTACCTTCATGCAGGCTGAAGAACACTGGGGCCCCAAAGTCATTGTCATTCCAAAGTCCGGGCATTTAAATAGGGTGCATACCTCCCCAAAGTATTGTGCAGCCATGATATATGTTTTACATCATTCAAGATGTGGAAATGAAGTAGTATGTCTGTGCATCTGCTAATACAGGGAACTGGATGCCCAAGGAGGACTTTGTGGAAACATCCTTGCTTCCCAAGCAGAAATAGGCATTTCAAAGAGGAAAAAAAAGTAACACCTGTTCACAACATAAACTGGAGACTAGAGCGGGATTCAAAAATCCGAAGGGAGAAAAAAGCAAAGTTCTTTATGATAAAATACTGCTTCCTGAGCACATTTTATCAACAGATGGTTTTAAAAATTTCTTTCTCCATATATGAATTTAAACATTTCTATTTTATCTCTTTTTTTGACACATTCAAATTTTCTCACAGTCTCTCGGCTGTGATTTTTAACTTAACTACTCATACGGATTTGATCTGTGAAATAATCTGATGGGGCTGTGCAAGATTCTTATGCTGACACTATACCACAATTTCTTTTTCACTTGGAATACATTTATATGGAGGTACTTGGATATTTGTTTAAAAAAAAAAATTACTTCAGGGCATAAGAATCACCTATTGAGAGCTCTCCTAGAAGCATTTGATACAATCCCAAACACTATATTATTCTGAGCAGCATAGCAATGGTCTGCTTGCTGGACTGTTTTCCTTACAGTTTAAAATTGTAGCAGTCACATTGTTTTACTAAAATCAAAAGTAATTTTAAAAAAACAAGGATTATGAGAATATATGGATCTTTTCAGTAATACTTAATGCAATACAGCTCTTACCCAAATCCTAGTGAAGCTTACAGAACGTTTTCAGTTTAATTTCAATAGTCAATAGGTCTTTTCTGAGAGGTCTCCGTCATGGTTTGGGTTTGTCTGTTACTTCGTACTGTCTAGCAAATAATTTGAGGCTGTGACATTATTTGTCCAGCTGAAGCTAGAGCTAAAGAAGGCTGACTTGAGAGCTCACCCAAAGATTTCTTTCATCTAACCTGACACCATCTCTCCTCACCAGGGGGACCGATAATGTGCAGAGAGAAAGGGCCTGTTCATCCCATCTTTGACTAGTGCAGAGGTTTTAACAATCCTTAATAAAGGCAAGGGACAACTAGCTGAAGGAAAGAACTGTGAAAGGGATCTTACAGTTAGTTTCTGCAGATGTTTGGTGGGGAAGACCTGCATTATTTTTCTTTTTAAATCTTATCGTAACTCAAAAGCATAATTAGAGACACATACAATTTCACTTGGAATTCTGAGTGCTTAGAAGTATCCTGGTAGCCTTGGCCAAAAACCAGACTCCCACCCAACTGCTTGCTCACGCACTCCTCAGCAGGACATGGAGAGAAAACAGGAAGAATGAATGAGAAAGCTGGAGGTAGGACAAAGATGAGGACATTGCTTACCAATTACTGTTGTGGGCAAAGCAGGCTTGACTTGGGGAAGATCAACCTAATTCTTGCCAATTAAAATAAAAATAATTGCTAATTTGGGTAATGGGAAGCAAAAAGACAAACATTAAAAAAACACCTTTCCTCCCTGCTTTCATGTGCTCAACTTCACTCCAGACTCCTCTATACAGCACCCCTGAGCAGCACAGAGAGATGAGGAATGGAGGGCGACAGTCGGTCCACAACAATTCCGCTTTGCCTCTCCTTCTTCTCAACACTTGCCTCTGCTCTAGCGTGGGCTCCTCCACAGGCTGCAGTCTTGTCAGGAAAATCTGCTCCAGTATAGGCTCTCCACAGGTGGCAGTTCCTTCAGGAATATCCATCTGCTGTGGTGTGTTCCTCTCTGCAGGCTGCAGGGAATATCTGCTCTGCCATGGAGAACCTTCTCTTCCTTTCTCTGACCTTCTCTTGTTTCTCCCGCTTTTTGTTCCCTCGTCCTGTCTCCCTGTGGCATTTTCTGCCCTTTTTAAAAAGAAGTTTTTGAAGAGATCACACATACACACTTGGCTGATGGGCACCCCTGTGAACTGGTGTGAATCCCCCACGTGATTATCAACTGTCCTCTAGTGGAATAGTTTAGATAGTCCTTTGGTAATTTACTTTTTGCCCAAGTTTGACTTAATTCAGCCAGTAAAATTCATTTCTGAGGGAACAAATGTAAAAAATTCCACTCTGTGATCCTGATTGTTTCAAAGAAATGTTTTCTATCACCTGCAAGTACTGGATAGTACACGCAAGTACTGCTGCTAAGTACATGCACAGCTCTTAAAAGCAGCATGTGATACTTGCTCTTCTGATAATATTAAGACAGGGGTGTGGAGGAATCACAGTATTAATTAATTGGTAATCAATTAAATTCATTTTAATGTAAGGTCACTGCATTTGTAGTAATTACCTGATAGGTGAGGTTTCCAAAAGAATTTTAGAACTTCAACATAAAAAAATAAATAGAATACTTCAATAATGTAACTAATGCTATATTTTGTCCTTTGGGGATATTTCTGAAAGAGGGGAGCCCAGCAGAAAAAGGAAGCAACAGCACATTCAAAATTACTGCATTTTGCAGACCCTTGGTTTATCAGATAACTTCTGTGGAAGTCAGTAAGATTTTCTTGAACAGAGAAAGTATATACACTACTGTTATAGTTGTAGCTAAATTGTTCTAGCATGGAAATATCTTAACTACCATCAGCTTGGGAGTTACAAATGTCTCTACAATATGAATCACTGCATTGGGTTACTGTTCTCTTTGTATTATCATACACCCAGCTTGACTCCATCAGCCTTATCAGAGTAATTGGAGATTTACACAAAATCTCATCACGTGACTTCTGCTATTGAGAGCACTGCTGTAACTGCTTCAAAACAACAATCTGATATAACAATAATAATAATAATAAAAAAAAAACATTGCAACCATTTATGGGTCTGCTAGAAAGAACTAGCACTGCTTTTCCCCTGGCTGGACTAGCATGTTGTGTAGCAGTTGCATTACAGTATTACAGCACGTTAGTAGATAACAAAAAACTAACACATTATACTGAAACTGACAGCAATTTGTGTGGAAAAAAAAAAACAACAAAAAAACCCTCAGCAGATGGGAGGAACACAAATAAGAATTTTCTCAAGATCTGTTTAGAAAAAAACATTGTCATTGAATGACTTTTCTACTTACATTCAAAATGAATCAGCCAGTGTTTTGTTACCTTTCAAGATGAATGGTTAAGTGATAAAGAAATAAATGATGTGTTTAAGGCAGAAAAGCAGAGGCAGGTTCAGGAGGATGTTGCACCTCAGCTATAATCAGTGGGGCCTCTTGCCCTCATTATCTAAGAGACTGAGCATATCTCTTCTGCAATATTTGTCACATTTTTATTTCTAGCAGAAGGACCATAACGTCTGAGGTAGGTCTTATTTCTGGATTCTATTTGTAGCTGCTATTTATTTCTAAACTGCACTGTTTCTGATACTAAATTAGAGGGAAATTTTTGTGGACAGTTATTTTCCACAGATTACCAAGACAATTTACATTCCTTTTCATTGGAAGTAGATATACGGTTTACGGTTTAAAGTACGACTTGGTTAATTAATTTTCACTTCCAATTTACAAAAGGGTTATTTTCCATTAGTTTTTGAGGAAAAGCAGTCTTCATTATATGCCTAGATAGTCCTTTCAGCTCATAATAATTTAGAACTATTGACACCGTTCTTACAAATTGTATTTTTTCTTAGCACAGGATTTGTCAAAACAATACTTGTAAAAGATGTATCAAACCCTTCATATAACTTAGCTACTCTTTTAATGAGAGATAATACATCAGTGTGAATTTTTGAATATTGTTGATAGTAAAAGTAAAATACTGCTTTGTTGTAAATATGTGACTAAAATTTTTAAGTTAAATTTATAATTAGACCATAATCTTTGTTAAGTTTTGGTAGGTTTAAGTTTCACTACTTTCAATGGTACTATGAATGCTGACACCTGTGGGAATTCAGGAAAACCTGAAGGCACTTTTTGTTGTAATCAACTTTTGGCAGTATAATAAAATAATCTGTAAACTATTTTGGAAAAAGTTAAGATTTTAAATGGAATTTTCACTCTTTACCTTTTCATGTTAAGGAGGAGAAATTAATTATGCTTATTCTTCTGTTTTAAAATTATTATCCAAAGAACTGCATTTATTCATCTTTCTTACGTGTACTGGGTTCTATATGATTGGTATAAGAGCTCCCTCTATAGGTTTTATTTTCAATATCAGTGAGGAAAATATAAAGGAAAGTAAATTCCACCTCTTGTCAGTGCTTCATAAACATATTCAGTTGAACAACATGACCCGATTTTTAAAAAACAGGGTTTAAAACATTATAGATTTATTTAAGTTATATTTACAAAAAAATATAATTTTTATATCAACCTGATAAACTGCGTAACTTAAGCTACTGTTATATAAAGGAATAAACCAGCGTTTTCTCTTTTGTAACTACTTTTAATACACTTAGGTATCAGAGCTCTCAAACTGCAAAAGTATGTCTCACAGTAGTGTGAGTTTCTCATCAACTGAGTAGTATTCATGTCTTTGAATCAAGATTTCTACCCTTTATGACACCCAGGTGGTATGATATTCATGTCACAACTACAGAAATTCCTAGTAAGGGAGGGACAGGATATCTGAAACTATTTCATATACAGCTATCAGCTTAATTTACCAGAGAGAGAAAAAAGGAAAATCGGAGCCAAATGATCTGCCAGTTTTCCCTAGACATCAGCGAGTTCTAAGTCAAATTAATAATCCTACAGGCCTCATGATGGAAAATGTAATAAGCCAACCGTCTGGCTTTCTTTCATACAGTGTTTTTATTACTAAAAGAGACCCCAAAGTGATCTCTGTATGAAGGAAGCCATTCTCTTAGTTCTATCTGAAAATCAAAGCCTACCATTTTCTAGTGAAGATCAGGCAGGAGTGAAGCCTGACAATTATTAAGCAATATGCCAGCATGTATGGACCTATTAACTTTAC
This sequence comes from Nycticryphes semicollaris, assembly GCA_013400055.1. Lineage (NCBI taxonomy): Eukaryota > Metazoa > Chordata > Aves > Charadriiformes > Rostratulidae > Nycticryphes > Nycticryphes semicollaris. The sequence continues at coordinate 19,335 of VXBJ01004659.1, read as the reverse complement.
CCCACATGCAAAATACTTGCATACCCACACATATACCCATCTCACCATTTGCCCTTCTACATGTTCAGGAACACATGTGTCTTACTGCTTCACTGGCAAGCCAAGAGTCTTTTTCAGAGCAGTAGAATTCCATCAATTTTATGTTTAGTCCGTTCCTACATGGGCCATTCATCGCATTCATCTTATGAAAAGCAGCAGTCCTCCCTTGTCAGATGTATCCCCAGGATGCCACAACCTCTGTATCCAAATGCGTGACACTGAACATAAAGAAATAGAAGATTACTGAAACAAATTAAATTCATGACACTTTACAGGGAAATTTTAAGCCTGCTATACAGAACGTACTCCAGGGATTATAAAAAAAATTATTACGTGCAGTGGCATCAGACTCTGTGGCATTCAGAGATGAAAATGAGGCCTATATATGTGCATAGGAGAAAATTGTTTACTTGCAAGCTAATGGGATTCTTGTGGTCATTACTGCAATTAAACACTAATTAAATAGTTTGAGACCATCAGTGAGGGTAGTGACCTGGAAATAATTCCCATTGTATAAGCTTTGGATGATTAAAAATATTTTTCTTGGATGTCACTCCTGTTACTCTGGATTTGCAAATTAGAGAAGAATTTTGCCTGCAGTCCAATTACAGATGCTTCATATTCTTGAAAAAACAGGAATGGGTCAGAAAATCCATACATCATAGATGTTTCTAGTTTTTGTTCTTTTGGTATTCATAAATATAGTTTACAAGAAAAATATATTTGATTTACAGTGGCAAAAAAGTCAATTAAAATACCTATTATTGTGCTTTGCAATTACTCTTCTAGCTCATCTGTGAAAAAGAAGACACTGACAAATTCAAATTGGCTTATGAGCCAATCATCTTGTGTATAATTACTGCTTTCTTAGTCTGCATGATTAAAAAAAATCTGTCAGTAAGACCAAAAAAGTTTTAAAGAAAGGCTTTCACCATTTATGCTTCTTAGAAATTAAATAGTTGTGTGAGGAAAATATTACACCTTTGTGCAGACCCTTAATCTTTTTGCCTGTGACAGGTAGAAAGGAAGAAATACATTCAACACTGTAAATAAAGTTCCTGTAATGGCTATAACTTCTAAAAAATCTAAGGATTTCTAATGTTTGAAACAACACAGAATAAAATAAGGCAACCATAATCCAGTTTTATCTAAAACTGCTACAAGGAAATTATTTTCTCATGATGTACGTTTCCATGCTCCTCATGGTTAAAGAATCCTAGCTTTCAGAAGAACTAGACAGATTCAGCTTGACTTGCATGAGAGAATAGAGTAGATCAGTATCTCCCTACCAAAAGGAGCTGACATCACTGAGCAGAAAAAGGTCGTCCACCACCATCTGTGGTGGCTTTGTTTTTTGCAGGTTCCACTTTGCACATGAACGTTTATGGGGCAGTGCCCTGCAAGTGGAATAGACAAATCAATGACTGATTTATCTGCTATTAGTTGCATAACTATTCGTTATCAGGATGAGGAAACCCTGTTTAGAAGAAAAGTTTAGCCATCTAGAAAATTCAAGCAGAAACTGAATGTGCTTGTGTGCATGTTGTTGGGGCTCCAGGACTTAGATATTACATGAAAAAAGCAATGATTTTGAAGAGCTAGATTTTGGACCTGGGTGCTAGATACAGAAAGTAAATGAAATTCTACACTCCTAAATATTTTCATAATCCCTCTATTGGTAAGGCTAGCTGAAAGGGAATTCCTGTATGTGTGTCCATGGCGAAACAAACTGCAACAGTATGTGATGCAGATGATGGGATCGGGAGGTGCCAAATCTTCATCTACAGCAGTAATTCCATGGTGCTGAATTTGGGAATACTGTTCAATGCATATGTAATATGTGACACTAATGAGTATAAAAAATCTCATCTGTAAGCTAAAATGTAGGACAAACCAGGATAGTAAAACCCTCCAAGAAGCCATATACTACCTAAAGGTTCTTAAATTTAGCAATTGGAGAAATAAAACCAGGTATATATGATCCAAAGTTCAGAAAGTTAAAATACTGTTCCAGAGAAAGAAAATGTGATATGCTGTACTTTTGCTGTATTTGGATGGTTGCTTGCTCATGCTGAATTTGGTTAGATCAATTCTGTAAGATTACATTTACTCCAGAGAATGTCTCTTACAGCAAACATCAGAATCCTGTCCTCCTCTAAGATTCATCTGATTTTGTAGTGACTGAGAAAATGTTGAAATCATTAGCCATGCATGTAAAGTGAAAAACTAGATGCTGGTCTTGAAAATGCTTTAATATGATTTAGAAATAATAGTCTGCTTCTGAAGAACTGCTCCTGAATTATATTAAAACAAATTATATTTCTGTCTGGGCTATATGTGTTTTATCTTCTTTGGTTAATACCAATATGATTACATAAAAGTCCTTCTTGCCATCTGCCAATTTGAAAAGAAATGCTGTTAAATTTATGGTTATTGTTTATGCAGTGAGAACAGTCCATTTCTAATCAGATAATTGATCACAGTTCTAACAGCTGCTATTCATATAACGAATAGAATGGTTAAAAATGAAAGAAACAACTAACACAACTACAGAGAACGTTAAGATTTAACTGTCATTAAACTAGGACTATGTAGTAATGCAAGGTAAAAAGTACTGGGTACTTCATGCAAGGTTAAAAAGTAGAAGATATTGTAATAATATATATTAGAACTTCTAAGTGTCTTGGGAATCTGCAATTAAGTAGTTTTTAAAAAATCAAATTCAGTTTATCCAAAGTAATTTTGTGTGTGTATATGTGTGTTGTAATGCTGTGCGTCTTCTAAGCATAACTTTCAGCGTTTCAGAACTAGCATTCTTTATTTTGTTATAATATTGATTATTAAAAATATTTATCTCCTAATCCTTTGAAAAGAATGTGAGATTTCGACACAGATTAATTTCTAGTAAATACATGT
>VXBJ01004659.1:0-16354 GCA_013400055.1 Nycticryphes semicollaris | reverse complement strand
TTTCATATGCAGTTAAGGACTTTGTGTCAACAAAAAAGTTTTGTCTGGTTATTAATTTTTCAGGAAAATTATTCACAGTCTTAAGGCTATGAAATGTTTTTTGATTTGGAATCATTAAGAAAGGGATAAAATATTACAGGAAGCATCTGAAAAGACATCTTCAGAGCATTGGAGGTGAACCGTTTCTGTTCTGTCACTGTAGCTTTATTCTGTACTTATGATTAAGATGCAGGAAATACCATACGGTGCATGGTATAATTTTTCAACAAACACAGACTTCACTGTAAAAGTAGAAAAGTAGATGTGAGGTTTAATGTCTGATTTCACAGCCAGGCATGAGAATTGGGTCCTGTATATGAGTAAATTATTTTCTTAGTGTCCTAAGCAATTAATTGAAGGTGTAGGAATACTTTGGATTTCAGTTTTTGTTTCCAAGATTATTATTACTTTTCTGAAAAAAATTCTTGAACATCTCATTCTCCTCACACTGCAGTGTAACGTGAACACTAATTTAAATGAAGAGGGGGATAGAGAGGTGGGGTAAGGAATTCAGGCAAAACTGTAGAACCAAAAGACTACATCTGCCTTGTTTCTGATGAGCGTGTCTTCAAAGTAGGGTTGATTATGCCCGACCCAGGATTTGTAACATGAACAGTAACCAGGAAAGTGGCCCTGCAGTCTCCTGCATCTGCAGCAGGACCAAGGGTGACTGAAACTGGTTAGCAAAAGAACCCTTCAATCTATTAGAAAATACTTATCCAAAGCTTTTAAAGAGGAGGAAAAATCTTGGTCATGTATTTACCCCTTTTCCAAAAATATTCAGAGAGAAAATTAAGGACATTCAATCCAAAACCCAAGTTTAGTTGTTTTAAGCCTAGAGCTTTGTAGAGCTAAAAAATTGGCTGTAAATACAGTTTGGTAGAAATGGGTTATTATATACACACATCTTAATAGTATATTAAGCAGATTATGATATGGTTGCTTTCAACAGTAGGACATTGAAAGAGTCCTTCCAGCTTCCATTCCTAACTAAAATTTTTCTCTTTTACTGCAGCCCAGAAGATGGTGAAATTCATCCTGAAATCTGTAGATTATACATCCAGTTGCAGTGTTGCTTAGAAATGTACACAATGGAAATGCTTAAGTCCATATGTCTACTAGGATCGCTGCAGTTTCATCGGAAAGGTATTGCACAAATATACAGATGCTGATTTAAAAGAAAAAACAGTCTTTTGGGGCACCTATGTGTGTTCATGAAAGACAAAGCACCACACTGTTAATGAACTCTACCACTGAAGCTTTTCAGCTACTGAAAGAGAAAAGCTGTATTTCTGTTTCATGATAATCATTTAACAGAATTGTCATATCAGGCAGTTACCACTAACATCCTTGTAGTTTAGAAGTCTGGGGGTTTTATTTTTTTTTTTAGGAGTGGTCCCAAAATTTTTAGTGGTCATTAGTCAGGTCAGTGAGCAACTATCTTAGTCATTTTATTATAGGTATTTGTTGGGTACAATATTTGAGGGCAAGTGTTTGGTGGAGCAATATGGCATGGTTTTAGTACTAAACTGGTACCCTTACTACCCCTGTTGTTATTTATCCAGCAATGTTGGCTTATAGCAAATGATTGACAAATAAGGTTAAAAAGCTGCCTACCTGTATGAAACTAGATACTTGATGCAGAACTGAATTCTACTTCACAGAATATTTTTATACACAAAGTAGATGTCCTTGCTTCAGTGAAAGTGCATCTCTCTAATGATTTCATATTTGATTAGCCACCTACTGAAAGGCAGTTGTAGAAATGCAGATAATTCACTGAATACATTATTCAGTAACCTCATTGCTCAATGATAGCACACACTGATCAGGACTCTATCTCTGCTAATTGTAACTACTCTCTCCCCAGATAAAATCTCAGCAGAATATACTAGGTAAAGACAAGACAAAGTTCTGCAATGAACTGTAATAAATGTCTTGTAATGAATCTTATGTATTTCCTGTCATGCTGAAAGATCCCATAATGTATTTTGCGCATCTAGCTCTAGGGTACAGCTAAAGTCAGAGATATTTGTGTTATGAAAATAAGAATTAGAGGTTTGTAACTGCTCAGTTGAGCAGTGATTCTTCTGAAATTGAAAAGAAATCTATAAAATAGGAAGAGACAAAATTAACGGAACCATCCTATAGCAAGATGCCAGTAGCTGCTGAAATGAATCATTGTTTTTTAAGATAGATTGTACTAACTTTCCTAGCATTGGCTACAGTTGTCAAACACCTTCTGTAATTGCAGAAAGAAAGTAGCTTGAGGTGAACTGAGTAACCCCGATCTGTCTTATCTCTCCCTTTTCCCTCTGAATGGAATCTACATTAATAACTTAAACTAAACATCAAACTGTTAGATGTCTGAAGTTGGATAAGATGAATTACAGCATTATATTGTGGACCACCTTAGGTCCTATCTAGCAGTACTTTTGATTTACGTTGGTTCCTCCTCTCACCATAGAGAATGTCATGGTAGCTATTCTGGCATTGCTAGATAGATTAGTTTTGTTCTGTATCCACATAGAGATAACCACAGTAACTTGGCTCCAAGTGTTTGTGACATTCATTGAGAAAAATTCATAATAGGCAAAAATTATGTAATCACAGGAATTTTAATTTTGGAACTTAGCCAATAGAACACTACTTTTGTATATTAAATACTTGGTATTTACAACACCTAGAAGTATTATAAAAGCATCATGCAACAAGGGAAATTCCAGTTACGTGTTAAGTATTTTTTCACCGTAAAGGTAGTCATACACTAGAACAGACACCCAAAGAGGCTGTGAAATCTCCATTTTTTGGAGATACTGGTAACTTGAATAGCCCTGAGCAATCTGATGCAAGTTGGCCCTGCTTTCAGCAGGGTGTTAAACTAGATACTTTTGTAACCTGTCTATTCTGTGTTCTGCCAAAACATACTACTTTCCAAAGAGGAGAATGAGCACATAACTTTCTTTACTTGTGGAGAAAGGTACTGCAGTGTAGGAAAAGTGCATAAATTTATCCCTAGGAATGAAAAAGCCCATAATTTTGACATTATAAAATATTTTGTGTTGTTGCTTGTATATAGCTTTTTTACATTTTTGGTTAAGATTTTTCACCTGTTTATTTCTGAGTGTCCATAGAAAAAGAAATAATCACTTTCCTTGTGTACGAAGAGTTTTAACTGTAAAAACTTTACTTAAGTCACAAATGAACATGTGTGATATTCTTGCTGTGTCTTGAAGCTCATTTTTGAGGGCAGTATTTTCTGTTTGGATGTAATGTTTTCCATTTTGTAGTCCTCTTACCTGTTAGATAAGTGGTTTGTAAAGCATTTAAATCTCCCATGAGATTTCACCAATTTATGTTCTTACTTGGGAGCCAGCAGGATTCAAGTAGAAGGACATGCAGGCTGTTCTCGGCCATCTGCAGTTAATAAATAATAATGTGGGTACCAGTAGCTTAATTGGACATTATCAACAAACTATAGAACTGATAAAGCTAAGACAGTGCTGATGCTCTTTTCCTGAGGGAAACTCAGCCAGGAGGGCTCCCTGCTGGGAAACAGATGCTCCTAAATGGAACACAATTTGAAGGGCTGAGCTCTGGATATTTTCACTGTCTTTCACAGCACTGATCTTCTATCTCTCCTTATCTTTCTGTTCTACTGAACAAACATTCCTATATATATTGTATAGTATATATCAAGCTTTCTGTACAGAAATTTCTTGCATATTTACAGTGCTTCAGATTAACTACCTACTATCATAGAACCTCTGCTAGAAGAGTCAGGTCATCTGTTATTTCTTTGACATGTAACATTCACAGTGGGGCCAAAAGTCATAAATATTTCCAGATGTATTATGCAGTAAGCAAACTGAGGTAAGTGCATACACCACAAAATCCCAGCATTGAAAATACGTTATGATTGCAAAGTTCAACATTTAAAAAGTTTGCAAAGGACACAATGAAATGTGTCCAGATAGTGTTCATTCAAGCTCTTTGTAGTTACTACGTCCTTGGTTACCTGACCATATATATTTTTTAATCCTCCTTTTCACAGTCCCAAGATTCCTGGGGGAATCTAGTCTAGCTAATCTAGCTAATGCACCTGTAAATTTTTACTTGGGCATACATCTTTCATTTATCCTAATTGTTCATTTTCTTACATTGGATTTATTGCACACAATTCTGTCCTAAATGTCAAATCCGTCTGTTCCCCAGATCTTTCTCAGTAACTCATAAATTGTTCGAAGCATCTTCAGAACTGCCTTGAGTAGTGAGGTAGGGGCAGTTTATCCCATTGAAAAGAAGGAACAAAGAGAGATTAATCTGCAGATTGATAATTTAGAATCTGAGATTGCAGCATACTTTGTGCAGCACTGTGTGTGTTTATAGAGTAATTTTTCAGTAGCTTCATTTGCAGCTGAGTGCAGAGGGTCTGGGTTGAGCAAACAGAGAATTAGAAATACCTCATCAAAAACTATTTTCAGGAGTTGGATTTAAGCAACTTGAAACGTTTTTCACCTGACAACTTCGGGTAGGTATAGATTCCCATTTTCAGGGCAGCACTGTGAGAAACTCTCAGGTATCTTCCTGCAATCTCGTAACACGTTGGCTGTAAGGATCTTGCTGTCCCTTTTGTCATAGGAAATGCCTGCTGGAGGTGACTATAGTCAAGTACCTATTTGGGCAGATATGACAGATGGCATCTCACGTTCCAGCTCTTCCAGGAAATCTTCTGAAATTTCTCACTGCATTTGTTCATCTAATTCATCTAGAGTCGTCTATCCAGAGAATTTCTGGATAGAGTCCTTAGCACAGGAAGGACATGGACCTGTTGGAACGGGTCCGGCAGAGGGCCACAAAGATGATCAGAGGGCTGGAGCACCTCTCCTGTGAAGACAGGCTGAGAGCATTGGGTTGTTCAGCCTGGAGAAGAGAAAACTTCAGGGAGACCTTATTGCAGCCTTCCAGTATCTGAAGGAAGCCTACAGGAGAGATGGGGAGGGACTCTATCAGGGACCGTAGCGATAGGACAAAGGGTAATAGTTTTAAATTGAAAGAAAGGAGATTTAGATTAGATACCAGAAAGAAATTCTTTACTGTGAGGGTGGTGAGACAGTGGAACAGGTTGCCCAGAGAAGTTGTGGAAGCCCCATCCTTGGGAGTGTTCAAGGACAGGTTGGATGGGGCTTTAAGCAACCTGGTCAAATGGGAGGTGTCCCTGCCCATGGCAAGGGGGGTTGGAACTCAATGGCCTTTAAGGTTCCTTCCAACTACCTTTCAACAATTCTATGATTCTATGATCTTTCTCGGACTTTGTCAAGCAACAGATGAGTACGTTTACATAGGACCTGCAGCTTCTCTCCTCATCTCGGTTTTGCTTTGGTTTTTCCCTTTCAACATTTGAATTCTATAACTTTGTGCCTTAGGGAGCAGTGTCAAACACAGTTCTTAAACCTGGTAATAGTTTTTAATGTTTGAATTAGAGTTTCATGGAATGAAGGATATTCTGAAGGAGTTTAGGTACCACTCTGAAGTGTTTACAAAATTCAACTCTTATTCCTTCCTATGTTGTATGTCTATTGTATTGATGTTGCCTGTTCCAAACAACGGCTATTCTTTGGATTAGCTAGCAAGGTCTTAGAAGAAGTAGTTGACATAATTTCTGTCCATGGAAGCTGCTGGATGTGATCAATCTCATGAGTTCTACAGGTCCCAAGTACAAGTCAGGAATGAAATCCGTTAGTCTGTAAATCATATTTGCCACATTTCTTTTTTACTTCCTACATTATTCTTTCCTATTCCCGTTTTTGTGCTCTCCTTTTCATTCACTTTAGCTGTGATTTTTAGTGTGTGCATTTGTCCTTAATTGCCAGACTGGAAGCCTGATACAAATGCTGCCTCTTTTTTGAGAGAGGCGTTTTTCTCAGTTTTGTTAAATTTTGTTGTTCCCCTCAAAGATCTTTCCAATTCATCTGCAGTGAAATCTTAACTAGCTCCAAGGGATCTACAACAGATTTTTTTTTTCATTATGTAAGTTTCTCTGGGGAGCAGGTGATGACTAAGGGTAAGTCCACAGGGTAGCATGACAGAAGCAAACACAGAGGTCACCACTGAATCAGAGCACAACAGGTGAGACATAAAGCACAGTGATTATAGATGTAGTTTATAGCCTTACTGAACTGATAATTTTCTACCTTCTGATTATCCTCACTCGAGTTTGATCTTCAGTATTATTTAATTCAGTTAATTTAATTTCATACCAAAAACATTTTCTGCTTCTTAGAGTAAAAAAAAAAATATGCTGAATTAGAGACTAGAAGACAAAGAATACATCATGCTTTATATTAAAATTTCACAGTACAAAGAGCCTCTGTCTACTCAACTGGCAAGAACCGCAAGTGTACGTGGACACCTCTGAAAACATTGTGTGCATGATCAAACTCCAACTAAAATGAATAAAAATCTTTCCACTGACTAAATTGCAAGTAAAATTTAGGTTCATATCCTTATTTTAAGAACATGTAATACAAAAGATATTCTTACTGCCAGTAGAAGGGTAAGAAGATTAAAGAGCTTTTGTTTCTCTACAGGCTATGGTGTGTAGTAGAAATGTTAAGCCTGAGTCATATACATTATTCAAGCAAAACCTTTATCATTAGCTGACTCTAACTATTTTCAAGTGATTGAGCAGATGCTCTGAAATTCAAGAAAGGCTTCATGAATTGTTCACAATACAATAGAATTACTGGTAAAGAGCTTTTTTCACTTGAAAAGAAGTCTGTGCTGTTCATTCTTCTAAATCTGCAAGAGCCTGCCTTTATGCTCACAAAAGGAACGCTACAGTCTCAGTGCTTCTGTTCTCAAGTTGCAAAAGGGAACCTTTTCTGTTATTTCATCTAACATTGTTATTGTTTCCATTGAGACACCTCTCAACTCCCTGAAGGATGCATCTATAGACAGAGTTGTTCTTGACAGCTTGTCACCAAAGGGCAGGTCAGAGTTCCAACATAACAGTTCAACATAATGGGAAGATTAACTAATACCCAGTTACAACAGTAACACCTTGTGATATTAGTGGCAAATTAGATGGTTCCCCTGAAGCAACCCTTTTTTACAAAATGGTGATATAGTGGTAACAGTATGTTGTGTTATGGGCTTCTTATAATGGAAAAAATAATGAGTCATAGAATCATCTAGATTGGAAGGGACCTTTAAGATCATCGAGTCCAACCATTACCTTAACACTGGCAAACCACCACTAAATCGTATCCTTAAGCACCCTGTCTACCCATCTTTAAAGACGTCCAGGGATGGTGTTTCAACTACTTCCCTGGGCAGTCTGTTCCAAGGTTTGATAACACTTTCTGTGAAGAAATTTTGCCTAATATCCATTCTATACCTCCCCTGGTACAACTTGAGGCCATTTCCTCTTGTCCTATACCTTGTTACTTGGGAGAAGAGACCAACACCCACCTTGCTACAACCTTCTTTCAGGTAGTTGTAGACAGCAATAAGGTCTCCCCTCAAATTCCTTTGCTCCAGACTAAACAACCACAGCTCCCTCAGCTGCTCCTCATAAGACTTTTTCTCCAGACCCCTCACCAGCTTCGTTGCCCTTCTCTGGACACACTCCAGCACCTCAATGTCTTTCTTGTAGTGAGGGGCCCAAAGCTGAACACAGTACTCGAAGTATGGCCTCACCAGTGCTGAGTACAGGGGGATGATCACTTCCCTAATCCTGCTGGCCACACTATTTCTGATGCAGACCAGAATGCTGTTGACCTGCTTGGCCACCTGGGTATGCTGTCGACTCAGCCAGCTGTCACCCAACACACCCAGGTTCTTTTCCTCATACCATTGGCCTCAGCCCATCAATCCAGCCTGTCTGCAGTTAAGAACTAGTAAATTTTGAAAGTTAGACCTACAGGTTGATATACAGTAAAATTTATAATCTGGGAAGTAGGCATAGGCTGCTGTTCCACAAGCAATTGAGTTAGCATAATAGCTTGTTACCACCATAACTAATGTCTAGTTTGACATTCAGACAAGAAGCCAAGAACACTGGTTTTTTCAGCAAAGGAATAATTCACCAGAACACAGCAGTGTAGAGAACATGCCCAAAAAGAGCTTCTTAAGATGGAGGAATTTCTAAGTTTGTTTGCTTTTTTTTTAAAAAAAGGTTATAAGCCTGGTAGCCGGGACATTTATTTGTGGTATAGAACAGCAATATAGCATGATCTGCAACCTTGGTCTCTAGTATCCCAGAAAAATGGGCAAAATGACCACTACTCTGTTAGCTGTTCTTGTCCGTCTATGTCAAACCTTTCAAATTGCAAAAATTATGAGATAAAAAAACATTTTCTACTCAACTCCTCATACCACTGGTTTAATCATTGACTTTTTTTTCTGTTTTTAGAAAGTTTTCTTTGTTCCTTTTTGAGATTGTGTATTCCATTTCATGAGAGAACTCAGGGGAGGAGAAACTTTAACTTGTCAATAATGTGTCTGGTGTGCACTCCAATATTAATTTTCTCATCTAAATGTACTTGGCACCAGGACGGTACTTGCCACTACAGAAAAGGAATACCATCAGTTAGTCCACAGAAAATTTGCAAGGATTAAAAAAAAAAGTCCCAGCAGTACTTAACCATCTAACCACTATCATGGTCCACATCCTTTATCCCATTCTCTCCCTGACAAAAGCCTTGGCAGATCTGTCATGAAGCCCCTATTATATTCCAACACCGTATTTTCATATAGTGAGCATGAATTAGGCAGGTGTAAACACAAAAAAATGACAACAAAATGTATATTGGGCTGTGTGTGGTGGCAGTGACATATTGCTTTTAAAATCACCAAGTACAGAACTTCACATTTTTGTTTTCCTTTAATATTCACATGTTTTCCTTTAGTATTGCTATAATACTAAGAGACATGGAGTGCAATGTTCTTTGGTGTCAAAGTTTTTGAAGTTGCTTTCAGAATGTATGCTGCTATTTCCTTAGTTATTTTATTCTGTTTTGTTTGCTGGCTTTTATGTTGTGTCACATATGAGCCACTGGAGTTTAGCTGAAACCCTACATAATACTTGCTACGTCAAATTCTAAGCTTCACATATGCCCATGTGGGACTTCTCTCTGTTTTGTTGGGTGGAGTAACATATAGCAGCACTCCAGTTAGCAGACTGTTGTGGTCTGCTGTCTTTCTGAACATTTCTTACTCAGAGCTTGAATTCTGCACTCTCCATTTATACTGTGCAAGATCAATGGCAATGTTATGATCTGCGTATGTATTTTAACTAGTAAATAAAGGGGATATATATTTGTTTAACTATTTTAAAGGAAAAGAACCTTGTGCCCCAGCCAAGATCCTAGATACTAAAGTGGAGGAGAGTTACCAAGTACATATTTTAGAAGACAAGGCATCATCACCAACAGATATTCAAGAGCATTTATGGCAGGTTTCTACAGATATTGAAAACACTGAAAGGTATATGTAGCACTTTATTCCTAAACAAAATAAATTTCTAACTTGGGTTTATTTAGTCTTTTCCAAATAGGTAGCCAGTGTGCTATTAAAGATACTAGTAAATTAAATAACCTGATAACATGTCTGTTACATATAACACATCTGAAAGCAACTCCTAAAAGAAGGGCAGAGAAAAGTGGTGTCCTTAATTAGGCTAATTACCAGAGAGTAATTGTCAAAAAACAAAGGGTGGGAAATTATGTTCCTAGTGGGGCAGATTCTCTAAAAGAGGCAACTTTTATCTCACCATAGAGGTTTCTGATTTTGTACCTGAAATCTGCTGACCTGTGGTTCTGCATTCATAAATCAAAAGCACAGAATCTAGTTCATGTCAGTTGTTCCTGCCCATAGTTATGAGCGTGGAAGCCTTAGGAGGAGTGGGGAACATCATCCACAGGTTTGTCGACTTTTCTCACCCCCTTAACTAAACAGTTGAAAGACAAAAAATGAGACCTTTAGTAGGGAGTAATGTTTCTAAAATTTTCAGTTAACATGCAGGGAGCTTAAGTGTCCTGGATTAGTTACATGCATTATAATTTCCTTCTGAGCAATGAAACATTTGTGACAGATGCTACAAAATGCTCATAAGGAGTATTAACTTGACAATAGTACTAGCTTGTGCTAATTTTAAGGCATATTGTGTATTTTGCCACTAGGATCACGTTGTGGCTTAAAAGTGCTCCCATGTTAAATCTACTGCTCTTTATTTTGGTATGCATATTCTGATATATGTGTGTGAACCAAATGCTTGCCCAGTAGATTTTTATATTTATTGGTCCATTATTTCAGCATATAAAGCTATTCCAAGAACCGTTGCCCATTCAGTCTTCAGCTGCTGTTCTACTGTATCTCTTTTAACTTTTGTTTCCACAGAGATATGAGAGAAATGAAAAACCTTTTAAGTAAACTCAGGGAGACTATGCCTTTACCACTGAAAAATCAAGGTAGGTTTTGTATCTTTTTTCATGTAAGGAAAATGAGGATAATTAAAGGACTTGCCTTCCATTACATTAAAAAAAAAATCTCAGGTTTTTATAGAAGTTACAAAAAGAAAAATCTAGGTGAGGTCTTTTCCATACTGATTGAGTGGAGCCAGAATTTACTATGTGAACTTTGGCCTCTCGAGTTTCATGTGAGGTATTCCAGACTTTTTACAGTTGTGGTATCTATACATAAATATTCCCTGTGTTTGGAGGCTTTCTTTTCCAAAGGTAATGAATGTGTAAATTGCATGGACTGTGACAGGGATCCTACTGACTGATGGAGTTTGCTTTACCCCCACAAGGCTTGTAGCTTCTGTGACAGGACATGCCCCTATGTAGAAAAGATCCTTGCTTTGAGTCTGCTAACAGCCTGCTTTTCCCAACAGCCAGCTATAAGGCATCTTGTACAAATGCCCCAGCAGGGGCAGGATCCTACACAGTGGGCCCATCAATGTTAAATGTTCCACATATGCAGGGAATGTCTTTCTTCATGTGAACAACATTGAAAAGAGAATAATTTTCCTTTCTGATTTTTTTTTTTATAATGTGTATTTCTTAAGTGCTGTGTAGTCTTTGCTTAGTGGCAGCTGAGGGACTACGCCTAATGTGTCCTAGATCTTGTCCCAAGTAAATAAGCAATCTAACATTCATCATAATATGGAAGGAGATGAATACAGAAAAGATGATTTCATTATACAATTATAGACGTATAGTGTTGCAGTATAGGGCCTGGCGACCGGATCTAAAGGTCCCCCCACTTGTCGCCTGCAGGAGGCGTGGCGACCTGGTTCAGGAACGCCACGCCTCCTGCAGGCGACAGGTGTATAGCTTAGTGGAAGACTATGCAAAAGGAGAAAGGGAACTGCTTATGTTACATGATGTGGATTTGCCATTGTAGAGACTGGAAAAATGCCATAAAGTCCAGCTTAGCCTAGAAGAAAGGACCATGGTGGAAATAAGGGAGAAAAGGACAAATTTGGGGGATATGAAGCATATAAAGACTTGAATTCAAAACAGATAAAAGGGAATACAGAATTCTCCTCTGATGTCTAGTCTGCCCTTCAGTGCTGTCCAGAAAATCACTGATCACCTGTGCAGCAGGGTGGGAAACTTATCAGCTAGAGTCTGAAAGCTCTGAGACATGTCCCAGGTAATCATAAATGGTGTTTTACCAGCTCCCACAGACTCCAACCATGATGATAGTCTACAGATGACATCTGAGAATGGATGCCTCAGGAATGGACAGTCATAGTCATTATTCACACAGGCCTTAAAATTTTTGAAATATTCCAAGACCTTTAATTAATTAAAATTAGATAACAGTATAAGTAAATAGAACAAAAAACTAACATTATATGTAATTAATATGGTCTGGACTGTAATTTTGACACATATATGAATTACAAGCACTGTTTAAGAGAGTGATGATGAGACAAATAAAAGCCATTGAATGAGTTTATCGTTTCAAGACCTGATCCTGCTTTCCGTGAATGACTGTTTTGCTATTGATTTGATGACAGTGAGAATAAAGATAAGGTTGCAAGCTCACAAAAGCTGTACAAAATGTTACTGACTCCTTCCAGACCTGGGGGGTTTTGTGTGGAATTCTCTTAAGTGAGAACAGGAAAGTACTATGCTAAGAAATTTAGTTGACATGGTTCATAAGCTTGACTCAAAATATGAAACTCTCTCTTACCTATGTTCTTAAGTATTTGTATTACAGTAGTGTCTAGAACCTATAATCAAAACTGGGTACCTAATGTAACCAGAATAGGAACATAATGAAGCCTCTTAGCCTGAAACCATGCCTGAAGATGGCTGAAATTCAAAGTGAATTCTAAACATTTTGTGAGATAGCTCACTGACAGTGCATGAGTTATCCTAGGTATGGGCACTAATATATACAGTTTTTTATGAGTTTTAAAGGAATTAGCTAACCAGAAACAGAGTGAGCATATTGTGCTAACTTTCCCAGACAAGTGTTTGATCTCAAGCTACTTATCTTTATGTTTTACTTGGGAATATAACATTACTCATCTCTGCAGGAACATTGTGGCTTAGGTCCCCCATTACTGGAGGTGTAATTCCCTTTAGCCTTTGTCATTGAACTGGTTCTTCTCACAAAAATTTCAGTTGAATTATTATGGAGATCCTGATAATTATCATTATAAGACTTTTAAATACAAAATGCAGGTTATTATTGGCTCTGTGCCTAGAATGATGGGATATACTACTTGATGATGTAGGTATCAGTAGGACACATAAGTGAAGTCCTGCGTGTGTGTGAATGTGTACATACTTGTATTAAAACATGGGTTTTTTTAATCACAGATGATAGCAGCCTCCTAAACTTGACTCCGTATCCATTGGTAAGAAGACGGAAGAGAAGATTCTTTGGACTGTGTTGTCTTGTCTCAAGTTAGAAGATTAAGTACCGAAGCACCAAGAAAATCATAACTTTGATTAAACAACTATTATTTGACCACTGAAAAGATGAACATTACTATTCTTGGTTATAAAGTACATTTTCTACACTAGCCTATTCCTTTTTCTCTTCTGCTTCACCCCCCTTTTCAATATAAGAGTTTTAATAGTTTAAAGTTATGGTCGTCAAAAACCAGCTGTGGAATAGATCTAGCATAACTAAGAATATTTTTAAANAATACAGAGAAATCGTAGTATCTACATACTGTACAATGCATAGAAGCAACAGATTTCCTTCTAAGCCTATAGTGTCTCTACAAGCTTTTGGAAAAAAATAAATAATTAAAAGAAGGTGTATTAAAATAAACAATGTAAAACAAAACACCAACCAATTTTGTTTCCAATAGAATTCAAAGCATGGTGTCTGCATATCACTAAGTACTAACTCTTATAGGGCATGCCAGAATAACCTCAGATTGTAAGATACTAAACGTTTTACATTGTTAATAAAGATTTTTATTTAAAGTAAGNCTATTATTTGACCACTGAAAAGATGAACATTACTATTCTTGGTTATAAAGTACATTTTCTACACTAGCCTATTCCTTTTTCTCTTCTGCTTCACCCCCCTTTTCAATATAAGAGTTTTAATAGTTTAAAGTTATGGTCGTCAAAAACCAGCTGTGGAATAGATCTAGCATAACTAAGAATATTTTTAAAACTTTTTAAAGTATGTTTTGCATGCTTACTTTCAGCCACTCAAACAAAAGACACATGAATTATGGTTAATAGATAATTTAAAAGTTTTTTTATTGTTTGAACTGCAGCTGAAAGTTTGTGCATAGTACAGTACTCTTATTAGCATCATATTAAAATATTTGATCATATTCTAACAGTCTTTAACATAGAACACTATTTAACAGCAAAAATATTTAACTTCTAAAACATTTAAAGAATATTGTAAAAGAATTTGCACAAAATCTCCGGTTGCTTTTTGTGCTATCATTCATACACTCTTATAGGGCATGCCAGAATAACCTCAGATTGTAAGATACTAAACGTTTTACATTGTTAATAAAGATTTTTATTTAAAGTAAGTGGTTTTTTCTTCTAGTTATGTTGAAATAAGATGTCTTTTTTTTCTCTAATTTTGTTGTCAGAGTAGTGCACAAAGTTTTGATAATTTTTCCATTTCAAGAACTATGATAACAAAGACAGGTTAAAAATTATGATGAGTATAGAAATGCTAAATTGACAACTACTAGCAGCAATAGATATGAATAGGTCAGACTCATACTGATATTTCAGGATGGTAGGAAGGACATCAGAATAAACTAATACTAGACTGCAATGCTGTGAAACCCATAACAATCTTTAAATACTGTATAGAGCAGGTCACCGAACCCTTGTAGTCAGTAGTACATGAGGAACATGTTTCAAGATTTGAGGTCATAAACTGTTCTTCAGCATACATGGTGTTTAATGCAGGGAGATCCCTGCACACTCACAAAGCTGTGTGCTTGTGAGCAGGAATATATTTTTTATAGAATCACAGAACAGCTAGAGTTGAAAGATCATCTAGTTACAACCCCGAACTGCCATGTGCAGGGATACCTCCTACTTGACAGATTGCTTGAAGCCCCATCCAGCCTGGTCTTGAACACTTCCAGGGAAGGAGCATCCACAACTTCTCTGGGCAACCCATTCCAGCATCTCACCACCTTCACAGTAAAGAATTTCTTTCTAATATCTAATCTAAACCTCCCTTCTTTCAATTTAAAACCATTACCCCTTGTCCTGTCACTACACTCCCTGATGAAGAGTCCCTCCCAGTCTTTCCTATAGGTTCCCTTTAGGTACTGGAAGGCTACTATAATGTTTTCCTGGAGCCTTCTCTTCTCCAGACTGAACAATCCCAGCTCTCTCAGCCTGTCTTCATAAGAGAGGTGTTACTGCCCGTAGATCATTTTTGTGGCCCTCCTCTGGACTCACTCCAACAGGACAATGTCTATCTTATACTGAGTGCTCCAGAGCTGGATGCAGTTATCCAGGTGGAGTCTCACCAGAGCAGAGTTCTCCTGAATCACCTTCCTCCATCTGCTGGCCACTTTTCCATTGATACAGCCCAGGATGCAGTTGGCTTTCTGGCTGCCAGCGCTCATCAACCAACACCTTCAAGCCCTCAGCAGGGCTGTTCTCAATCTGTTCTTCACTCAGCCTGCATTTCTGCTTGTGCTTTGTAAGAAAAATGAAATCAAAGTCTACAGCACATCTTTTCAAAGTTAATTCTTCGACATTTTCCTCACATCCCTCATTAACTGTCCTAGTTTTCCATTAATTAGTAGTTAAAGAATGTCCAAAAGGTGGCAGCATTGACGTGTTTTTGTTAGAAGTCTACAAGCAGACTTGCTCTATGATTCCATTCCCAGCGGTACAACAGGTTTTGCATCTGTTAACATTTTTGGAAAAATAACTCCTGATGTCTACTCGCTATCATGAATACTGTCTGGGGAGTTGATCGCTAATTAAACAATTAATTTTGGTTCAATGTAAATTAAAAGGGCAGACTGTTACTATTTTATTAATCACAGAATGATAAGGGGCTGGAAGGGACCTCTGGAGATCACCTAGTCCAACCCCTTGCCAAAGGAGGTCCACTTAAGAGCAGGTTCCTTATGATTACCCAACACAGGCTGGAGTAGCAGAGGTGTGAATGCATATGTTACATGCATATGTCTGAAAGCAGGAGGAAGAGCTTCTCCCGAAAGTCTCCTTGCTGCTGCTGCTGCTGCTAGTGCTGTGGAAGGAGCCAACAGCCCAACCTCAGGGCTCAACTGGGCATGGAGCTCCCTGTGCAGGCCAGAAATGCCCTTCTGCCACCTCTGCTGTCCTTTATGATGAAGTTTTGGGGCCGTGGGAGCTCTTTTCTGCTGGGGGGTTTGTGTTTTGCCCATTGCAGGGACTGTAGAGCCAGGGTCAATGGCCATGGTCGGCCAGTGGTGTGTTGTCGTGACAGCACAGAAGACAAGTCACAGAGGGGAGTCACCAGGGGTACCAGTCGGCAGGGCCAGCTGTAGCTCGGGTCCAGGCAGTGGTGAGTGGGACAGGTAGGGCAAAGGCTTGCCTGGATGAGGGTTGGGGCAGAAGTGCTGTCCCCCAGGGGATTTGTAAGGCTGGAGCAAGGACACAGCTGCTGTGGGGAATGCCTAGGGCAGGGCAGGGGTTAAAGGTTCAGCACAGAGGTGTGCTGCGGGGATGTGTCCCTGTCCCCACAAAGCTCGCCAACCTTCCTCTTGCAGCCTCTGAGCTCCCTTTCCCCCTCTCCTACCCATCTCTGGGCCACTGCATCTGCCACCCCCGAGCGAGCCTGGGCGGAGCCA